>OESO01000194.1:0-143538 GCA_900240985.1 Crithidia bombi | reverse complement strand
AGGGGGTAAGTGGTACGCAAACGTTCCAGACACTTCTTGGTTTCCCACATGGAAGTTCGCGAAGGTCCAGCATTGGCGGCGGCGGGACTCCCGTTCTGCCTGATGGTTACGCGCGGTGCAAGTTACCCGCGTCCTGTCTCTGCTTTCAAACCGAGCGGGTTCAATGGCAGAACACCACCGCCTAGAGCTTGTTCCTGTTAGAGAGAATGTGTGTTCGTTTACTCTGCATGGGTGTCAGTCACGCCGCGAGCAAGGGAGAAGAAAACGAGCAGCACGAGATGTTGAATATAGCGGTTGTGGGAAAGAGGGAAGGACGGTGTGGGGTTAGGGGAGTTAAAGAGGTACAGAGTAGGGATGAACCAGACGAACACGCGCGCACACACACACAGAGCAGAAAGAAGTGCGCAACAATAAGAGTTCGCAGTGCGCAGGAGAGGCGTTAAATAACACGTGCAACGTGGAGTAGAAAAAAAAAGACGGGCATGAAGAGAGAGAAGCTCGTGTTCCGCGGCCTCTGTTTGCAAACAACGTACAAGCTGTGCTCTTCTGCCCAGCGCTGCTGCCGAGTGTGAGCAATGCAGACGATCCCCCTCCTAGTGGGTACCAATGGCCGACATGGGATTCATGCCCTCCCCCTCCCCCTCCGTCTGTTCACTCCTTTTTAGCCTCTCATACCAGTGACTTCTCTTCTCCAGAGACGCTTTCGTAGTCTCTAGTTAACGAAACACGGGCAGTCACTCGAGAGAGATGCAGAAAAAAAAAACGCATGGAAGCAGCACTGCCAGGTTTTTTATTTTCTGCCTTCGACACCCACAGATCACTTGCACGTGGTTTTTTTGTTTGTTTGTGTGTTGAAGGTGCAGAACGAAAAGCGGAGCGCAAGACGACGTCCGTTTCTTTGATCTGCTGCTCCGTTAACAGAAATGACACCTCCTTCTTTTCCTTATGTTCTTTCGACACTCAGGTACGCGCAGTCGACGCTTCTTCTTTTCTTTTTTCATAATTGTACCATTTTCGTCGTGCGACGAAAGCGATGGATGCTGCTCAAAAAAGAGTACTTAGTTAGGTTACCACACAAGGGCAAACACTCACTCGAGGACCACTGTCTCGAGTCGATGACAAAAAAAAAAAAGAAACACAACAGAACAGGAACACGACGCTACGGCGAATACTACGGTGAATCAGCAAACTCCAGCGTTGAGAGCGAGAGAAATTCTCCCGAGGAAACCAACACAGCACCTCTGCTAGTTTGAAGACAATAGAGAAGCGCGACGTAAGGACGAGCGCTTCCAGCGCAGGCAACACCACAGCCCAGGCATTTACGTATGCTTCGTACACCTGCGTTTGAAGTGGGTCTCACAATCTCTTTCAACTAAAGTCCACGTTGCTGCAACGGTCGCAGAGCTGTCCTCGTCACCACACACACGCGAAAACAAAAAACATACAGTAGTAGCCTATGGCACCGAGCACTAGAGTCGCGAATGATTCAACTGTGACTGAGTAACAAGACGATGAACTTCGTCGTCCGTCAAATCAGAGCTCGCCGCGAACGAGCATCACAACGTGGAATACAAAGGAAACGGTCATCTTCCCTCACGCACCGTCAGCGCTGCCACCGTTGCCTGCTACACGAGAGAAGTACCGTCCCCTTAACTGCAGATCCTGCCCACAACACCACCACCTTGGTCTTGTGGGAACCCTTGGCTTACTTACCGAGGCGCTCGCGGATAGCGGCAACCTTCGCCTTCGCGGCGGCCTTGCGCTCCGCACCCCGTCATCTTCTTCGTGTTGTACTTCTTGTGGCCCGCACCCTCCTTCTTCGCCTTCTTCGGCAGCGACTTCGTCGGGTCCGCGCGGGATCGCAGCGTGCGCCTTCTTGTTACAGGCCCTCAATGCTCTCCGGCGCGATCTTCGCCTCCATGTACTTCGAGAACTGCACGCTCTTCTCGTCAGGGTTCGAGCTCGCCTCCTCCTTCACCTGCTTCAGGTACTCCGCAACGTGCTTGCCGAAGATGCGGTCGCGGTGCACTTCGCGTTCAGCGCGCTCTTCTCCTTGCTGTAGCCGGGGAAGCGGTTGGGGCCGGGCGGCACAGCGATGCCACCGTCCACAGCACCCTTCAGCACGCCGAACACGCGGGCACCCGTCGTCGTGCGCGGGCAAGACCAACGTCCAGGATCGCCTTGAACGGGAAGCGCTCCTCGTCGTCGCCCTGGTCGTCCTTCTTCGTCCGCACAGGCGCGTACGAGCCGTCCGCCTCCTTCAACACCCTGGAACTTGTCCGCAATGCCCAGCTTCGTCAGCGTGCGGCGCGCAAGCAGCAGGCCCGTCGCGTACGCAGCAGCGTAGTTCGTCAGACCGTGCTCAATGCCGAACGCCGGCAGCTCGTGCGAGTACGCAGCCATCAGCACCTCATCACCGACGATCTTCGCCTGCACGATCTGGGCAATGATGTCCTTGTTCGAGATGCGCACCACAAGACGGTACTTGGGCGAGCCAAACTTCGTCTTGTCCTGCAGCACCATCTGACGGCGCGCCATGTAGTCCGTCTTTGCCCTCACGGCGGCGGCGGGTACTGCACCTGGAAGCGCTTGAAGTACGCCTTGTTCTTCACGACCTTGACAAACGGCATGGTGATGGGGGATGGTGTGTTTCGTTTACTGAAGGAAACGTAAACGTAAATGTACGAGGAAGTCAAGCTGGCTTGGCAGTCAGAAACTTTGTTGGCTTTTTTTTTTTTTGCTAGAAGATTGCTGTGTGACTCAGAGACAAAAAAATGCAAAAGAGAGAGAAACTACTACGCAGAAAAACAGCGTGACGTCGTTGTGTGTTTATCGTTGTTGAGTTGAACATCGAAAAAAGAACGTTCGCATTCCGCAGGAGCCGGTGAGCACGCGTCGGGCGAGGAGACCGCAAAAAAGGAAAAAAGCAGAAAACCCGACGGCTGCCGCAGCTAGCAATCCGTCAGGCGTAGCGAGACGAGAGGAGGACATTGAAGAGATTAAAAAACAATTAAAAACAGCGTATAGGCCTCTCAGTCACCCGACGTGCCACACACACACAAAGATGGAGAAAAAACAGAATAAGCGGCCGCTTTCTTATCCACTCGAAGCCCATTCCATTCTTGGACGATTCTAGTACGTGAACTTAACCAGACACGGGCAAATAAAGAAAGAGACCTTCTCTTCCAGCCCCCTCAGCACATCATCTTACATTCCCTTCGTCTTTGTTTTTCTTCCTTTACTAGCGAAACGCTGCCATGCCGGCCAACACCGAGCGGGAGGGTTGCGGAACGTGTGGGAGATCATCACGCACAGCGCTGTCAGCGCGTTCTGCCCTGTGTGTCTTCGGCTAATCCAGCCATCGGCTGCCAAACGCCTTACTGGAAACAAGAAAACAAAAACTAAAATGAGGGCCTCCATCTCACCACAAAACTACAAGTTTGCTTTCCAGGAGCGTCCTCCACTACTCACAAGATGTTGGGGTCAATATTCAGCACATCAAGGCATATCGAGTGGACCCCCCTTACTTGCCGAGGCGCTCGGCGGATATGCGGCAACCTTCGCCTTCGCGGCGCTTGCGCTCCGCACCCGTCATCTCTTCGTGTTGTACTTCTTGTGCCCGCACCCTCCTTCTTCGCCTTCTTCGGCAGCGCGACTTCGTCGGGTCCGCGCGGATCGCAGCGTGCGCCTTTCTTGTACAGGCCCTCAATGCTCTCCGGCGCGATCTTCGGCTCCATGTGTACATTCGAGAACTGCAACGCTCTTCTCGTCAGGGGTTCGAGCTCCCGCCTCCTCCTTCACCTGCTTCAGGTACTCCGCAACGTGCTTGCCGAAGATGCGGTCGCGCGTGCACCTTCGCGTTCAGCGCGCCCTCTTCTCCTTGCTGTAGCCGGGGAAGCGGTTGGGGCGGTGCCGGCACAGCGATGCCCACCGTCCACAGCACCTTTCAGCACGCCGAACACGCGGCACGTCCCGTCGTCTCTGCGGGCAAGACCAACGTCCAGGATCGCCTTGAACGGGAAGCGCTCCTCGTCGTCGCCCTGGTCGTCCTTCTTCGTCCGCACAGGCCGCGTACGAGCCGTCCGCCTCCTTCACACCCTGGAACTTGTCCGCAATGCCAGCTTCGTCAGCGTGCGGCGCGCAAGCAGCAGGCCCGTCGCGTACGCAGCACAGCGTAGTTCGTCAGACCGTGCTCAATGCCGAAACGCCGGCAGCTCGTGGCGAGTACGCAGCCATCAGCACCTCATCACCGACGATCTTCGCCTGCACGATCTGGCAATGATGTCCTTGTTCGAGATGCGGCACCACAAGACGGTACACTGGGCGAGCCAAACTTCGTCTTGTCCTGCAGCACCATCTGACGGCGCGCATGGTAGTCCGTCTTGCCCTCACACGGGCGCGCGGTACTGCACCTGGAAGCGCTTGAAGTACGCCTTGTTCTTCACGACCTTGACAAACGGCATGGTGATGGGGAACTGGAAATGTGATAGCCCTCTTGCAGTTGCAGCGATGAGGTCAAGACGTGTTTTGGTTTTTTTTGTGTTTCCGAAGGCGTTGAGAAAGGCACCGTTACATGGCAAGCACAGGAAATAGACAGAGAGAAAAGCAAAAGGAATTGTGTCTGCACGCAAACACACAGAGCAGAAAGAAGTGCACAACAGCAAAAAGTTGCCACTCTTTCACTTCTGTCGTAGCAGGAGGGAAGCCTTCCAGTGAAGTGCTTCTGTGCGGCCTTCTTACGCTGCTCGCACGAGGCATGTGAGACTCAGTGTTCGCTTTCTCAATGCCCACGGCCTTTCTTCACCACAAATGAGTAACCCGTTTTTTTTTTCTGTAGTGGTTTCTTCAAAGTGAATTGAAAAAAAAAGAGAGAAAAGAACACTTCACCTCTCCCCACCCAAAGCATGACGGTGCGTAGTAGACAGCGGCATGTTTACGTGAACGTCGGCTTTTCTTCTTTCTTGTGTTCTTCGCTCCTTTCGTTCCCCCCTTCATGTCACACACGACACTCTTCCAAAGTTGTATAGCAGCACAAAATAAAAGACAACAAAGGGAGGAGAAGAGGAAGTAAGCAGCCCAGTGGGCTGTAGTGATGAGTAGTATACATGGCGCGGTCTTGTTCGAATAGACGCGAAAAAAAAAAGGTGTTCCAAGTAATCGAGTCTAAAAGACACAACATACATCGGCAGATGAGCTCCATTCCACACAGAAAAAAAAAAGAAGAAAAAACTGCAAAGGAGAAGCGACTTCACATCGAGTTCAAACTGTGGCTGCACCAGCAAGGGAGCAGCATCACACAGAAAAGGGGTGAGTGGAGAGAGAAACACAAAGCAAAGGGGAAAGCGCGACACGCGTTCTTGACTCTAGAAAGACCACACACGCACGCGCACACACACGAACACAAGAGCCTTTCTTTTTTCTTCACTTCCAGCATTGGCTTGGCTTACGGCACGACGGTAGAGCTGTAAAAGCGGCTGGGCTTGTTCCGGCGCTCCAGCTGCACCACGTGCGCATTGAGCTCCCGAATGCGCGACTCCAGGTGCACAATCTTCTCCCCTCGCTGCTGAATTTCCTTGTTGTAGTTATCCACCATGGTGTGCATGGTGTTGCTTTCGGCGATTGTCTTGCGCCACAGCGACTCCAGGTTGGTGATGTACTGCGCCGCGGCGAGAAACAAGTCTTCGTCGCTCAGCTCCGCGGAGGTGCTGGCGGAGCTGCCGGCGGTACCGCCACCGGAGCTGCGGCCGACGGCGGCCATCACTTGTGTGGCGAGCGGCGACGGCGCTGTCGTGGTCGACGCGGCGGTGCGCAGCTCCGGTGGCAGCGCCTTACCCACCTGACGGTCCTCTGTGCGCACAATTGTGAGCCGCTTTGCAAAGATGTCGTTCTGCGCGTTGAAGACCAGCGAGGCCACCTCGTCCTTCTGCAGCCCGTCCAGCAGGGTCGTCGGGTCGGGCAAGATGGTGACCGCTTTGTTCACAGGGAGACGACGCCGCGAACCGCTGTGGTGCTCCACCCGCCTGCGCTCGAGCGAGGTGTTGTTGTTGCTGCCGCTGGCGTTGCTGCTGTTGTTGCGCGATCGACCTGACCCACCCGCTGCTGCTGCAGGCGCTGTGTTCTTTGTGTGCGTAAACGGTCGCAGTGCAGCTGCACACGGCGGGGCCCACGTGGTGGCTCGCAACAGCAGTTCCCGGTCATACTGCTGAAGAACCGCCTCGCTGATCAGCGCGCTGCTCCAGGCGACGTGCTCGTCAAAAATGCTGAAGCGCGGCGGAACGACGCCCGCGACAGCAGAAGACTCTTTGGCTTTGTTAGCTAGCACGAGACACCCGACGCCTTTAATGGGCACCACCACGCCGTTGTACATATTCAGGTACAGCGAGGGATTCGTGGCTGTCTTCGCAGCAGCACCACCAGCAGCAGGAGTGACAGCAGTACCGACAGTCTTTGACTTCGTGGACGGCGACGACGACACATTAAGCCCGCTTGGGCGAAGAATAGCGGCCGACTCTGAGTAGTTCAGATTCACTGCGATGCCCGTCTGTGCCACGGTTGTCAGCACGTTGGTCAGCGCGCAGCTAATCGTGTGCGGGAAGTGTCCGTGGAGGTGCGCCACGCAGTGCAAAAACTGTGCGCGGCCTGGATTTGATGGTGCTGCGCCAGTGGCGTTGGCAAGGGTGGATGTCGTCCGCAGCAAATTGCGTGTGCTGCCGATAAACGAAGCGGTGCGTAGAAACGACTGGTCATTGTTGTTGTTACCGTTGGGTGTGTGCAAGATCGCGTCATCGAGGTACACGGCAGCAGCCGTGGCGTCGGTTTGACGAACCGCAGCTTCCAACAGAAGGCAGAAGAAGGACTGCAGCTCCGCTGCTGCCGCCCGCTCCTCCTCCATGCGGTGCGCCATCGGTGCGTTGTGGGGAAGGGCGTAGCTGCTTGTGGTGCGACTGCAAAACCCGCCTCTTGCCGGTGGCATCGACGAAGGACGAGAGTCGTCGTGATGGCTTCGACTGAGGAAGCTGCTGCTGTCATTGTCGCCTACGGTGGAGCTGAAGGAAGCGGTGGGGGATGGCAGATCGCCCACCGGGCCCACGACAAGCGCAGCTCGCTGCCGCGGCGGGGAAGGGGTGGACGACGGCAACAACAACGGCCCAGCCGCGTTGTCCAGAGAAGGAAGAGGGACGTCGGAGGTGTCGAAGAAGGAAGCGTCTGCCACCATCGCTTTCACGGATGGCAGCAGCTGGGCGGAAGCTGACGTTGTCGCCGTTGTTGTTGCTGCAGCTGGGCGTGAGGTGGACGTGCCGTCGTGGAGAATAGACTTCGGCCCTGGACGGAGTGTCTCCGTCAGGGGATTGGTGTCCCTCTTCTGCTCAGCTGTCCTGCGTGCAACTCCTACTGTGGGGGTCGCTGCGGTGAAGGTCCGTGTGTTATCTTTCACGACTGCGTTGTTCACCTTCTTGGTGAGGTGGGTGTAGAAGTCCACCAGTTTGGCGTCCACGCTAGCCTCCAGCTGCGTGGCGATGGCCTCGATGACATCGCCAATGTGGCGCAACACACTGACGTCGCTCTCTTCCAGCACGCGGGACAGCTGAACAGGTTTTTGGATGCAGGTCGTGTCGACGCGATCGGGCAACGCGACGGACTGCGCTGCTGTTGTTGTTCCTGTCTGCTCTGAGGACAGTCTACTCGCCGGCAAAACGCGAGCGTCGTGCATCCCGACAGTGAGCCTGTTAGGGGGTTCGGTGGTCATGCGTGGCAAGAAGGACGCATGGGATGCACTGGAAGCCGCCTCGTCAAGGTACGAGTACGAAGATACAGGTTGAGGCGCTCGCTGGGGGACGATGGTGGTCTGCTTCAATGCCTCAGCAGCGCAAAAAAGGGCGTGGAAGTGCTGTGCAATGACGTCGTCATCCAGCAACATTGTCCGCGTCAAGTTGTGTTTGTGTTTGTGTGTGTGTGTGGGGGAGGGGGGGGGCACAGTCAACCCAATCACTGAAAAACTAAGGGAAAACGTGCGGGTGCCCGTCGCATACGCCACCCAGAGAACGTGGAAACTGCCAGAAGAAAAAAAAAAGGGAATGTGATTTCTTACGACGCAAACGGAAACACAAAAGCGCAGTTCCCTCTGGCTGTCTTCATCCCTATAGAGACATTTGAGAACGGTAGATGGAGAAGAAAGATGAAGAAAAGGAAGAGGTGGTGGTTCGGAAGTGTCAATGATCGTGCATCCACGTTGGCCCAATGCCAGCGATGTGCGGTTATCGCTCCCCACGTGTGTGCGCGCTGCGAGAGGGAGAGAAAGAGAGCAGGTCCCTTCAGCAGCTAAAGAAACAAAAGAACGCAGCCTGTCACGGATACATCGACGTAGCACGAGGGCATTGTGGAAGGTGCGCTAAGCACAAATCGGGGATGAGAGCAGCATTGCCCCTCGAAGAGGACAAAGAAGGGTGCTTCATTGGAGGAAAAAAAAGAGGGGTATTGCTTTAATTGATACGCAGACGGGTTCCAGTTCCTTTTATTCGGATAAGGAGAAATAGAAGAGTGAAGAAGTCAGACAAGACAAAGAAAAAAAAAGAACATCTTCGATGTGCAGCAGCAGCAGCTGCCTTAACCATTCCATCTCATCCCCATACTCCGCCTTTCCCCCTCGCTTCTTTCCGTTGACTTTATGTGCTGTTGGGTTTTGTCTCCACTCGCAAAAATAAAGAGACGCCAAAACAGCCAAAAAAACAAAGGAGAAAAAGAAAAGGGCGGGAGAGACAGAAAAAAGAAGGTTCTTCACCTAATCTTCACACGGCGCAGCGTACGCCTGCCATGTTATTTTGTAGTTGCAGTTGCTTTTTCCCGCCTTCCACTCTCTCTCTGTGTGTGTTTAGAGGAAGGAGGACAAAGGAAGAGATCCGTATACCCACAGCCACAAAAAGAAAGAGAAAGCAAACCAAACAAAAAGACAAGCAAGGCTACGCCGACAATTCAACTAAATAAAGCAGAACAAACAGAGCCAAAAAAAAAAGGAAAGGTAGTCTATGTAAGGCGAAAGGTCACGCCGAGTCGCGTCACCGGAAACAACAACAGCGAAAGAAGAAAGAGAAATACGGAAGCCCGCTTCCAATGCGAGAAACTGCGAGATACACAGCACAACACAACAACGACAGGGGAAATCCCTGCTTAAAAAAAAAGAGAGTTGGTATTGCATGAAAAGAGGAAAACACACGAGACAAATCACTTCAAGTAAATTAAACACAAAAACAGAAAAAGCACTGGGGGGACACACATCACGTTCGCAGCGCATGCACACACACACACACACACACACACGCTAAAGCGCACTCACGGTTACCAAGAAGGATCATCAGAGCCAAGGATACGAACATACAGAATAAGAGTGAAGGGGAAAACAATAGAAGGGTAGAAACAAGGAAGCAGATATGTGAAACGCAGCTAGCCCAACCGCAACGTGAGAAAGAGATAGGAATAATGCCAACAGACCACTTATTTTAACACCACGAAACACCGTTAATAACCGCCAAGGGGAAAAAAAGCTGGCAGCCAGCAACACACTTAAAACAGAATTTTGTACTTTAAAACACACGTTGAGACAGAATGCACTTCTCCTTCACACGTTCGCGCACAAGAGCCGCGCAGAGCATCCCTCTTGCAATACCGCTCTCACTCCAGTTCTCATTCTCATTAGTCCCTCTACTATATAAAAGTGAAACAGTACTTTAACAGAACGTATAACGTCAAACAACGAAACAACAACGAAGATGAGGCATCACCACCACGAGGTGAGAACCAAAACTGGAGAGGTCGGCCCCGACAAAAAGAGAGAAAAAAAGAGCACAAAGGTAGAAATATAAAGAGATGTAGAGATAGAAATATAAATATTAATTGATTGATTAATAAACTAGTCTTCATGCCACATTGGAAAACAGTAAGACAAGAAAAAAGCAATAGAAGAGCGAGTAGCTTAGAGGAGCATTCGCACGCACACAAAGACACACAGACGCACAGAAATATACGGAGAAGGGAGTTAGAAAAAAAAAAGGAAAACCAAAAATCACATTACGAAGCGAATGATACATAAAGAAAAGAGGATAAAAAAATATATTAATGCTCCTCCCTGACATCATCATCAGAGTTGAAAACGTAGTAAAGAGGTCTATTGAAACCTGAAGATGTTGGAAAGATGCGGTCTTTTTGCAGCAGATTGTAAATCTCGAGCTGCTCAATATCAAAAAAAAAGAAAACGAAAAGCACACAGAAAGACCAATAGCGATTTGAGATGTATCCCTGAAACATCGTTTCTTCTTCTTTACCTTTCTTTCTAGATTCTACAGGCGGTTTTGAAAAACAAAAACACCGTGTAGAACTGCCTCCCATGCGGCCTTGTAAGTCCCATGGAAAGCACACACGAAAAAAAAAGAATGGAAACAACGACCGGGTTGACGAAAATAAAAAAAAGGGAAAGATAGCTATGAAAAAAAAACGAATTTGAGTTCTGCATTGCACATCTATTAGAGTTTGATGTCGAGAGAAAACAAGAGCTTCTAACGGGGCAAGAAAAAAAAGAAGATGACTCAAAGTTAAGCTTGTGGTGGGCGCCACTGGTCATAAGAGATTAACAACAAGAGAGGTCATTCCCGCGTGAGTGCGTCTGTGTGTATTTGCCTGTGTGGAAGAAATAGATTTGGTGCTTCGCTTCTAGCGAATATTCTCTTCGAACGGAAAGAAAAAAAAAGAAAGGAAACAAGAAAAAGGGCGCTCATGTCAACTGTTGTCTTTGGATGACAGCTTTCTTTCTTTCTTTTCGCACAAGTGCAACCATCTCATTGAAAGAGATTATAATTCAAAATAGCACAGCGAAGACAAAAAGACAAACCCCTTTCCTTCTTTGCCCTTGGTTGATGTTGGTGTCTAGTCGTTTGTTTGTGCTTTCTTCTTTAAATACTCTGACACATTCTAACAAACTCCACAAATAACAAGACAGAAGAAAGCAAACAACGCACACATATATAGATAGATAGATATCAAAACTACAAATACAAAAATACAGATATGTGAAGGTGGATGTAATAGCAGTACGCGAAAAAAGACCAGCGTTTATCCGGGGACATGAGGTAGACCAGGAAGATATTGCAAAAGAGGAAAGAAAAAGGAGCGTTCTGCTAAGTCATACAAACTATCCCCCTCACACGTTCTCATTCAAGGGGGTGAAAAAAAAAAACAGAAAAAGCGTTAGGAAAGAAGGGAGCAGGCAGGGATTTAAAAATGGAAGGAAACAAAATAAAATGAAAAACGCAAGGTATCGACACGTTGAAAAGCAAATTTATCACACGAAAAAAAAAACAGCAGCAACGCCAGGTTCCGTAAACCAATATGAAGTCCTCTCAGCTTTCGCAAGAAGTGCAGCATCGTTTCTCGCGTGCTCCAACCGCAGCAAACGCAATGACCCTCTGTCTTTGTTTCTTCCTTTCTTCTTTTTTTTTTTGAGGAGGATGAGTGCGGTTCATTGAACGCGTTTTCTTGGCCACATCGGCAACCATTAACACAACACATAAACACACCAGCGCTTCACAAAGGAAGTGCCGCTAAACGCTAATCGGGAAAAAAAAGAGGGGAGTGATTTGTTTTTTTTTTTTGGGGGGGAGTGAAAGGGAGAAAAAGGAGGAAAGAGGGGCAGAAAAAGACAGCGGCAAAAAAAGAGTTGAATGGAAAACTCGAAGAAAAAAAAAGGACCCACTGAGTGACACGTACAGAAACGCAGAAGGAGCAACAAACACGCAGAAAGAACAGATAAATAAATACAGGAAAAGGAAAAAGAAAGAGAATACACATGAGAAAAAAAAACGAGCGAGGTACAGAATAAACGGAAAAGAGAAGAAATGGAAGTGAGACGACATCACCACCACCCCCTTTTTTTTACAAATAACAACAGTAATAAAGCACAAAAAAAAATGATCCAAAAGCAGCGAGGTAGAGGTTTATTGCGGGTGGGTGAGGTTTACATCCCCTTCCCCTTCCTCCTACACAATTACTTTATCATTATCATCATTGCCAACCACATAGAAGAACAATGCTGCGACCGCCTACACGCTCTCTCCCTTTCATCGGTAGAAAAAAAAAACTATGAGATCCAACACAAAGAGAGGGGAAAAAAAGTCGAATCGACAGGAGGTGAAATAAAAAAGACCAATAACAAAAGAAGCTAACAAAGCGGGAGGAGAAATCGAACAGGACGGAAACGTTTGCAGAGACCTCAAAATGGGGTGGAAAGAGAAGTATTGATAAACACCAGAAAAAAAAAGAACGATGCCAATGGTGCAGCGTTCAAAGTGAGGACGACGTGGACGAACAAAGGGGGACAAAGGGTGACACACCGGAAGAACACAGAAAAAACGTCACAAAAGAGCTACAGCGTGCCTTCTCTTTTTTTTTCCTCGATCTCTCTCCCTCTCACTACACAAACCTACGGCACAAAAATGAGCAGGGAACAGAAAACCGCAAAAAGGGACAAAACAGCAGAACAAAATCAGAAAAAGGGCTAAAAAACCCTACGATGACAGCAGCAACAGCACAACCGGAAGAATCCGACAGCAGTAAGAAAAAAAAAAGAAGCAAATGAAATGAGCAAAAGCAAGGTGGAGGAACAAGGAAGCAGCCTCTTCTTCCCCTCCACCCTGAGCTGGTGAAACTCGCAGTTCGTTTTATGTGGCAGAGGAGTCAGATAAGTCGGAGAGGCCGCTCCCGGTACTGCAGGAACGCCACTGCTCCATCCAGGGGTGCTCCAGCGCCGCCTCGGGGGTTAGCCGCGCCTTTGCGTCGAGCCGCAGGCAGCACCCAACGAAGTTCTCGAAGAGGCGATCCTCGTTGCTGTGGCCTACTTTCAGAAAGTTGTGCAGGGAGCGGCTGTTGGGTGGGTGGGGAGCGCGCTTCTTGCCCAGGTTGTACTTCATCTTGTCGCCCTCGAAGAAACGATCGGAGCGGCGGCCCTGGCGCACTAGGTAAGACGGAATGGGACCAAAGTACTCCACAATGCGCTCGAGCAGCTCCCCCTCCGAGCTGGCCGGAAAGATGGGGTAGCCGTTGGCCAGCTCGCACAGCACGCAACCGAAGCTCCACATGTCGATCGCCGTCGTGTACGGGATGCCCAGCACGATTTCTGGCGCGCGGTAGTAGCGAGACTGGATGTAGGTGAAAAGCGGGCGACTCTCCTCGCACGCCGAGCCGAAGTCGATCAGCTTCAGCGCGAAGTCCGCGGGCTCGCTTGAGGCTCCATCGCCCTCGCTGATCATGATGTTCTCCGGCTTCAGGTCGCAGTGCACAATTCGGTGCTTGCGGACATGCACGAGAGCCGTCAGCAGCTGCTCCGAAAGCTCGTAGATAAAGTCGCGGGACATTGGGCGGAACTTGTTTGCCTGAATGAGTGCGTAGAGATCAGATGGGAGGAGCTCAAAGATGAGCAGATAGTGATTGCGAAATATACACGAATCGAGCAGCTGCACAATGTTGGCCTCGTCCTCTGGGTCATCGCTGTTGAGCAGCTCTAGCGTCCGAATCTCCTCCTGTGCCTGCTTGTTGTAGTTCGGCTTGTTTTTGATGATTTTGATTGCCACAGGGGAGTGCAGCTTGTGGTCTATGGCACGCACCACGATGCCGAAGGTGCCTTGACCGAGCACCTTGAGCACCTCGTAGCGGTACAGCAGGTGGTCGCCCACGACGACGCGGTAGTGGAAGTTCTCATCGTCGAAGCCGTCGTTGTTGTCGGCGCCGCGCACGGCGTGGATCTTCTTGCACTGATCCGTGCCGCCAAAGTAAACATTTGGCATGTACTCTTTCACCTCCTCCTCCTCGTAGCTGGAGAGGTACCGCAGAGTGGGCGGCGTGGGCGTCAGTCCTGTTTCGTCGTCGGAGGTCATGAGTGGTGGGGTGTTGACGTTGCACCCGTTCTGCCGGTCGATGTACGCCGCCGCACCAGACACCACGGCGTCCTCCTCACGCATCTTTCGTTCCAACTCGTCCTCGTCCAGTTTGATGGTGAAAATATCGCCGTCGTTGAAGTCGTTGCAGCCGCCGTTGTCACTGCTGC
Organism: Crithidia bombi; assembly: GCA_900240985.1. Lineage (NCBI taxonomy): Eukaryota > Euglenozoa > Kinetoplastea > Trypanosomatida > Trypanosomatidae > Crithidia > Crithidia bombi. Next base: position 129,452 of record OESO01000194.1, on the reverse strand, counting down.
TGCTGTTGTTGCCACCACCACTCATCACCTCCCCGCCAGCAGCGCCACCGCCGTTATTTGCAAAGTTGTGCGGCATCATGTGTGGCGGCACCGGGTATTTGGGCGAGAAGTCACCCATGCCGGGTAACAGCGGTAGGCTGCTGCCCATGGGTCGTCCACCTACTCCGCCACCAACCCCAGCGGCACCGCTTCCCTGCTTCATTGGGATGTCGCAACGGCTGCCATTTCGACTACCGCTGTTCTGCCGCTCATTTATCGCCAAGCTGTTCGTCGCGTGGCCGTTCATGCCGTTCTGGAACATGGGGTTCCCAACACCGTTCATCCCCATCCCACGAGCGGCAAAGCTGCCAGGGTAGCCCATGGGCTGTGGTCGTATGGGGCCGGGAGGCCGACGCATGAAGTTCCCGCTTGGCGATGTGGGAGGCATTGGCATCGGGCCAACGCTACTGCTGCTGCCGGGAGAGACAGGGACACGGTTACCGGGCAGCATCTGTATGCTCTGCAACGAGGGAAGGACACCACCCACACGGCCTATATTGCCGTGGGGGTGCTGCTGCTGCTGATAATGTGGACTGCTTCCGCTCATCATATTCGAGTTTCGATACATTTGACCCTGTGGAGGCGGCAACCGGCCTCGCTGCATGTAACCAAACGGTGGGCCCTGAAAGCGTCCATTTGCGTATGGCGGCTGCACGCCACCGTACATAAAACTCTGATGCGGCTGCATCGAGTTCGCCTTTTCCTTTGGTTGAAATGAGTTCCGCTTTTTGGTATTGCTGTTGCTGCCTGAGAACTCCTTTACAGTGGAAAACCGAGAAAAGCACACACAAAACGGCGACTTAGGCAAAGGGGAAAAAAGAGGTGCAAAAACGGTTGAAAAACACAAGAAAAAGAAAACAAGAGAGGAAAACACACAAAAAAGATCAGCTGAAAAAAAAGGCCAGTACACTTATATATATACTTATATAGAAACCAATAATAAAACACAGATGGATGCTGTTGCTTTTTGGGGGGAGGTTGTAGTAACTTCTTTTTAGGGGGGTGACGACGACTGCAGCAAAAGCAAAACGCACACAAAAACCAGAAAAAAAAAGAAATCGATGAAAGCAATAAAAAAAAACAAGCAGGGAAGCAGCAACGTGCAAGAAAGTCCTTACTGTGAAGCTCTTTCTTGGTGAGTCAACCAACGACAACCACAACAAAAGAAAAAAGGGGAAAAGAATAACACTGCGCTGCGTTCACAGCGCAAGAGGGGTAGACAGAAAGGGGGGAAAGGTGATGAATTACTCAGCACAGCTTAATGTGTAGGAATCGTAGTAAACTGCAGCGCTAGAGTGGAGAACGAAGGGTGAACAAACGTAAAAGGAGAAGGCGGTGCCCTACTCGACAACAGAGAGATCTCGTAGAGTTTATATTGTGAGTACGTGCGTATGTGGGCGGGGTGGGTAAGGAGCGGTATTTCTAATGGAAATAACCTCAACAGCAACTTCAAAATGCAGCTAAACGCAGAGCATATAAAGAGAAGCATGCAGTGAACAGCTGCGCCCAAGGAAGAAAAAAGAGAAAAACAGAATGAAGTAGAAGAGAGGAAAGTGGAAGCGTTGGCTTCTATTTATGCTTTCCTCAGTATATAGCGTGCAAAAACGGAGGGGGTGAGTCCGCCACACAGAGAAAGAGAAACGACAGGAAGGGAAAAGAAAGAGCACTTTTTTTTTGTTTTCTCTTCGCAACATACACAAACACGCAGGCCCTTGAAGTGGAAGTTGCTGTCAAATGTGTTGCTCGGTGCGCGTTTCCGCTTCTTTCCTTTCTCCCCTGCTTGCTTGTAGCAAAAAATAATTTGCACAAGCTGTGTGTTTTTTCCTTTGATTTTGTTCTTTTCGTTTGTGTTCTTTTTATTATTTGCTCTTCGTGACGATGCTAGCTTTTGCGGGGGAGGAAAGATGTGGGGGGCATGGAGCCCGAAGAGTTGAGGGGGACCAAGGAGTGTGTAAAAAGAAGGCAATAGGAAGAGGGCAGCGTGAAGATGGAATTTCAGTTTCGTTATGTATGTGAGTGAGTGTGTGTTGCGTATGTCGGATTTCGCAAGGACGATTCAGCATGAAAAAAAAAGTGCGATCCCCCTGACATTCTTCTCTGGTTTCCATGCAAGAGTCAAAAGTCATCGTTGCTATCACTTTTTTTTTTTTTCTTAGGCCTGCGGCAACTTGCACCTCGCATGTTATGAGGCGACAACCAAAACCAGCAAAATAGAGGAAAAGCGCAGATCCTCTATTGGGTGTCTCTGCTTTGCAGGGAATATCAGACATCACTAAACGGCTTCGGTGTACTTTTCAGAATAGAAGAATAATCGATTTCTTCATGTGTCATCTTTCGCTTTCCTCTAAAGGTAGGATGGATTGGGGGCGAAGGGCAAGTCGCACTTTGGAGCCGGCAAGAGAAAAACAGCAACGCAAAAACAAAAACGTCTCTTCATGGCATGGCTGCAGCGGCAACCGCAGCCACAGCAAGAGAATCCAACGATGCTGCGTTTAGGACCACCAGGAAAAAGGTCTTTTTTTGTAGTTCGCCTGTTTTGTCTTTGTTAGCCTTGTCGCCGGTTTTTTTTTCCTTCTTTTCTCGCTGTCACGGTGCCTAAATTACCCTTTTGCGCAGCAACAGCAAGCCGTCCCTGGCAGCAATTCAACGGATACACTCGTACACGTCACAGTTTGCACATTCCACAACAAGTTGGGATGAAAAGGCAGAAAACAAATGGGCCGCAGCTCACACTTACGCACACGCGCGCACACACGCGCGCACACGCACACATGCGAAACAGGAAGGTGTGATGTGGAAATCCTCAAACAAGGCGTATGTGTTTTTTGTTGTTGTTTGTTTCCCTTTTCATTCGCTTCCTCTCTTTTCGTGCGTGTGCATGTGCGCGGATGTGGGCATCAGCTCTGCATCCCGGTCGTCTAATCGATCATGCGCTTCTTCTTGAAGTAACGCTTGAGATGGCGCATTTGCAGGTAGGAGAAGGCGGCAAACAGAAAGATAAGGCCAATTGACATCCACATCACCATCGCTGTCATGTGCTCGTTGGTGCTGCGCATTTCTGCTTCGCGGTCTTTAAGGTAGATGAACATGTTGTGCACCTCCGCCACGGTGTCCTCCATCACCCGCATCTGCACCTCCATCGGCCGCAGCTTGTCCTTCGTGGCGATCTTCGCATAGTCCTTCGCATCTGCGCCGACCTGAACAGACAGGAAGATGTTGCGCATCATCTTGCTGCTCTTCGGGGACTGTCGGGAGGTGAGGCAGATGGTGTACTCACCACCATTCGTGATGTGCTCCGCAAACACCCCGTTATCTTTGCCCACCAACGAAAATACCGGTGTGCCGTCGGCTCTGGTGATCACGCCATCCAAGAAGTCTCCAAAAGCTTCATCGGAAGTGTAAGTGATCTTGACTTCGGTGTTGCTAGGAATCTCTTGCGTGAAGCAACGCTCTGTGCCAGAAGGCAGTCCAAACGCGAAGCCGCGCACCACCGTCGCACACAGCAGTGTCGCCACCAGCACAAGCAGGAAAGAATGGCCACGCTTCATTGTGTGTGACAGGCAGTGAGAAATAAGAGTAGTGATACTAGTCCTTTATACAAAAAAGAATGTTTCTGTTGAAACACGGTGTTTACGCTCCGTGAACAAGCAAAACAGATGTATGGGCAAAAACGTCGACAGAGAACTTGTTTTCTTGCTGCAGTTAGTGAAGATGTGTTTGATGCCAACGTCGGCTCTTCCTTCTCTTCCACAACACGCAGACGCACACTTTATCTTCGTTGGTTTCGACGACGTGGAGTGAGAGAAGAGTGTTTTTTCTGCGCGCAGAGCACAGAGGTGGAGTCGACATCATCGGAAAGGCAAAGAAGCGAAAGAGGAAAATTAGGGAATGCGCTCGCGAGATTGTGGGAGTGATGGCGCCATGCATAGCCGTGGAAGTGACCGGACCCTCCACGAGCACATAACTCACAGCTGACAATGTTCAACTCCCTCATCACCTTTCCGCATCCGAAGGGAAAAAAAAAACGAAACGCGACCTAAATTAACAGCCTTCGACGAAAGCACGTGAAGAAGTAAAACGGGAGGCTCGGTTTCAGCGCTCAGCAGCCCAACACCGCCTTCGACGGCTACGCAGCATTTTTGCTGTGCATCTTTTTTTTTTTCGAGGTTTTTTTTTTTCTGTGTACTCATTTGAAGTCGTCTTAAGCTGTTGCATCCCGTACAGCGACACTTCGCTGGAGTCGTTATTGTTGCTGTGTTTTCCACTGTGTGTGTGTGTTGTGTGCTCGTGCCAACTTGAGCTAGCAAACTCAGGTGAACGTCCGTTCAGCTATTTTATTGCTTGGCGCAAAAAGGAAGCCAAAGGAAATAGGAAAATTGTAACACCTCACCACGAAAACTGTAACGTGGTTGAAGAACAGAAGAAGTGGTATGAGAGGCAGAACACGTTGAAAAGAGAAGGAGCGCAACAAAAAAAAAACGACCAGCAAACAGCTGGAAAGGTGAACCACATATATGTACACGCCCATAAAAACTCGACCGTGACCTTAGGGGCGATGCCGCACCGGACGGGTAGCCTGCGAGCGACGTAGAAAAAGCACGACAATGAGGAGAGCGGAAGAGGGAAAAGCGTCATTCCTTCCGCTTTCAACACTCGGTGACCAACAAACGACAAACACAGAAAGAAGCAGGGAGAGATCTCTTTTCAAAGACATCGCCGTGAGGAAGGGGGGGGGCCATGAAAAGGAGAAGAAGAACACACGCCTCGATACAAATGCCATCTTTTAGCACGAAGAAGCAGACAGTTCTTTGACAACCTCAGTGAATCATCGAGAGAAGTCAAGGTGTAAGTTAAGGGGAAAAAAAAAGTTGCTCCAGCACAGCCCAAGGAAAAAGGGGGAAACAATGCTAATGCCCGCTTGGAATATTCGTCACAAGTGGTGATCTATCGTGTTGGGGATCATCCTCGTTGCGTTGAGAGTCCAGCTGCTTGTTGATAAAAATCGTTGCCCCTTTCATCTCCGCCGTTTCGCCCTTCAGCGCGTACAGGCTGTTATTCAGCTGATACATTTCTTTTGTGATCAGCCGCACGTGGTCGTTGCCTTCGGCGTACTTGGTGCCGCAGCACGCTCCAGTGCGAAACACCGACGTGCAGTGAATTAACGGGCGGTACAAAATGAAGTACACAAGAATGTTGTAGATAACCCACATGACAGGGGTGACGACAGCCACGTAGATGGTGCGGTTACGTGTTGTGGGAATGTACGCCGCGGGGACGCCAACGATGATGAGTAAGATGACCGAAATGAAGCTCATCGCCATCCAGCCACGAAAGTGGAGCCCAGGTGTTACAGTGTCGCCCATTGTTCCCCTCCCTCTTAAACTGTGTGTTGTTGTCTGTGTTCTTTTTTATTTCTTGTTTAACTTACTCCAGTTTTTTTTTTTTTTGGTCGCTGCGCCGTACTGCTCACACGTAAGTGCGCGGTGACGCTGAGAAACGTGGGAGGAGAGGCTTCAAAGTCCTGACTTTGGTTTGTTGGGGGAGGGATATCTCCCTCAGTGTGTGAGTAAAGAGGTGCTAACGTGCGCAAAAGAACTGCGCTTCTCAAAAAAAAAAAAATGCTCTTCGCCGTTAGCGGGGTTAGGACAAGACAAGAGGGAACAGCACCAACACACACGGCAGAAAGTGGAAGAGAAAAAAAGAGAAAGGAACGTTGCGAGATCAGTACAGTCTACGGCAGTGGAATGGGGATAGCAGATCTGTGACGTGCACAGCCGTGAAACCTTCCATCAGCCGACACCTCCTCGCACAGTCGTCTTCACTGTCATGAGAATGATCTGTCCATGAGTTGAGTTAACTAACTGGCACCTTCTTCTGAAGCGAAAATGATTTTGGTGCGACAATTTGTAACGGTCACCGTCGCCGTGGTGCCCACGCCGTCTGTAGTGCATTGGTGGGTTTGCTTTCTTTTCGTCTTTCCTTGTTGTAATTGTTTTATTTGTGTGCGTGTGTGTATGCGTGCCCGTGCATTGTCTTCCCCTCTTCCTCCTGTTTCATTCTTTAACCGGAACCGCAACGGTATAAATGGGAAAAGGAGAAGCGAAACGAACAGCAGGAGACAAACTCGAAAAAAGGGGAGGCTTCAGAGAATACATGGCGTGAAAGTGATGCAACGCTACGCCGGGCGAAAAGAACGCAGACACCACCGCTCCCACTCACACGGGCACAGTAAAGCCCACCACATCAATGAAGAGAAAACGCAAAAGAAAAAAAAGGAAGTGAGGACAGGACAGCTGTGATACCAAAAGGAGAGAGACGAGTGATAGAAAAAGGGGGGAAAGCTCTCAACTGCCACCACAAGCAAAGGAGCGGCAAAGAAAAAAAAAACCTCTTGCCCTTTTTTTTTTGAATTCGACTCAGCAAATGAAAGACATCAACCTCCACTCCCCCCCCCCTCCATCTCTCCAAAACGATAAGGAAAGAGAGAAACGGCGGAGACGAGAGAAAGAACCAAAAGTAAAAATAAAAAGGTGGAATCAACGGAGGGCTTCACAAACTTGGTGAGCTATAACGGGGTTATCATCTTCAAAAAAAAAGGAAGCTGATCCAACAATGCGTTCAGCTCGAGACGGGAAGGCGAAGACGTCCACACTTCTCGTTCTTCTCTCCTTTCCGTCGCTCAGCTTCGTGTACTTCCAGAAAATATGGCTTCACAGCATAAAACTAGGGGGCGGGGGCGGGAAACAAGGAGGGAAAAAAGGACAGGAGAGTGCACCCGCGTTCTTTTATATCTTTCCTCGTTTCCCTGTGTTGCAGCAATGTAGCTCTCACTTGGAGGAGAATAGAAGCCTCCCACGTGTTGCAATACACTGTTACATTTATGTACATAGATAAGCACTCTTACGTGTTTTCTTTTTCCTTTTGCGTTCTCTTTCCTCCTGTCATGGCCGCCCTCCCGTCACTCGTCTTCACTTAGCCTTCGCGAGGTACTCAGCGGCGACCATGAAGCCGCGCTCGCTGATCGGGTGGCCCGGACCCACAGGGAGGCGGCCCTCAAAGAAGTGGCGGTACACCTCCAGCGCCTCCGTGCCGGACGTCACGACCCACGGGATGGTCGAGATCCACTCCGACCCCTTGATGGTGCCGCTGTGCAGGTTCGTCTGGAAGCGCCCGGACAGCTTCGCCCCCCAGTGCTCCGGAGTGCCAAAGAGGATCATCGGGTAGGGCTTCACCGTCGCCACCTTGCGGCGCACCTCCTCCAACGCGTACTCGAAGTCGGTGCCGATGCCGCCCGTCAGGAAGATTGGGAAGTCCAGGTTGAAGTCCGACTGCCGCTCCACCAGCTTGTCTGCGCGGTAGGTAAAGTACGCCTCCACGTAAGAGTTCTGCTTCTGCTCGTTAATCGTGGCACCAGGCTTGGCGGCGACGCTGCCGAAATCGACAATGAGGCCGCAGGAGAGAATGCCGAGGGACTTGGCAACACGGTTGCCGACCTCCATCGCACCCGGGCCGCCGCCCGTCACGAGCGCCAACGGCTTCGAGTCATTAAGCAAGGGGTGCGTGCATGTCTTCTTGATGTGCAGGATGCCGCTGAGCAGTGTCATCAGCTCCGCTTCAAAGTCGCCCGCCACCAGGTTGGAACCGTACACGCCGAAGAAGGTGGCATTGATGTACTCTTGCCGGCGCTCCAGCGGAACAAAGGCGCCGGCGTCGCGGCCAGGGCGGCGAATGTACTGGTACACCTCCCCCTTCGCCTCGTTCACCTGAAAGACGGCGATGCCGAACGTGTTGAGGTCGCCCAGCATCGCTGCATCTTCCTGGCTGAAGAAGGAGCCGTAGTGACGCGACGCCTTCGTGAAGAAGATCGCGCGAAGCTTCTTACCCACAGCGCGCGACAGGATAAGGGACTTAAGGCACGGCGAAGGGAAGTAGCGGGTGAAGAGAACACCGTCGCTGGAGATGTCGTCAATCGCGATGGCGGACAAGATGGCGTATTCACATTGCTGATATGTGTAGCGCTGCACCAGCTCCTGCTGCTCCTCTGGATTCTCGAGGCCAACGTAAGTGGTCTGCTTCGGGTCCGCCACGATCCAATCGTCGTCGCTCATCTCCAGGAACTGGCCGCCCTTGCACACGAAGGCGCAGCACGGCAGATCACCCTTCGGCGCGCTCTTGAAAGCGCGCAGGATGTCGCTGGTCGTGCTGCAGCGATCGGCGAGCGTCTTGCGCAGAGAGAACGGTACCTGCTCGCGGTACGACTCCAAGGTGTAGAACTCGATAGGAATGTGTGTTAACTCGTCCACAGAATCGCCGTAGAAGACGAACGTGCGGTCGCGGGTGCCTACGTCGAAGAGGCCCTCCTCCGGCTCGATGGTGCGGGAGCTCATCGAGTGCAGTCCCTTCGGCAGCAGGCTATCTACCACGCGACCGAACACGGTGCGGAAGCGCATGGCGTAGCCGCGCACCATCAGCACACCAGAGGCCGCTGCGACACGCGTGTGGCCCTCGTGAAACTCCTGGTGTAGACGGATAAGGTCCTTGTAGGCCGTGCCGCTGCACAGAGCTGAGCCAATCGTCGGCAGGAGTCCGTGGATCTCGCCACTGTAGGTGAACGTCCCCGGCAGCACCGGGAGGTACGCGACGACGCGGCCATCCACGATTTTCAGATCCCACGAGGGTTCATCGCCGGTGCCGTACACCAGCAGTGGCTGGCCGCGCTGGTTCACCGCGTGCAGCAGTCGAGTAATGTAGCCCATTTCCCGCACCACACGGTTGCCCTCCACCGCGAAGAGCTTGCCCACGTGGGCACCGACGTTGACGTAGTCCAGCATCAGCACCGCCAGCGGTGACAACGCCACCAGGTCCATCGTGATCGAGCACGAGCGGGTGGTGCGGTTGATGTCGATCGACACGTTCTCCGCGTTGACGCCAAGCTGCGTGATGGAGGAGCGCAGTACAAACTCGCACGTCACGCCCTCCGCAAGACCGCGAAACTGTGGGTGCAGCTGCGGGATGAGCGCCTCTGCCTTGGCGGAGTGGCGGCTGATGCGCTCATACTTTGTGATGCGGGCATCGCGAGTGGCCAAGTCGAAAGGGTTGCGGAACTTACCACGCGAGATGGTGTACCCCTCGCCCTGCTTGTGGTTGGTGACCGTGTCAGGGTACCAGCGGCACGATTGAGACGGCATGACTGCGAAAGTGTCAGTGAATATCGAGCGAGCAGTTAGAACAAATACAGAAAAATAAGTCACCTAAAGTGAAGGACAGCAAAAGCAGTGCAAGTATAAACTGCACGTGGCAGGTGTAATCAAGGAAAAAAAGAGAATCGGATGATGAGCAGCTGCTTCTTTTGCGACGATAACCGATGAACCGCGTCTGTTTTACTTTCTCCTGCTTCTTTCCCTTTCTTCTTGTGGAATCGAAAAGTGTTACGCGCAAAAGCGTAAAGATAGCGTTTTGCGCCGTATTCTCCTCTTTTTTGTTATTGTTTTTTTTTTCTTTTATCGGTTTCAAAGGAGGAGACAGTTGTTTGCTCGTTTTCCCTCCTTTTGTGCGTATATATGTGTGTGACACAGAGTTAACTGCGAAACCAAACAGAACAGTGGCCGTGTTTTTTTTTTCTGGAGGGTTGTTTTGTTTGTTTTGTGTAAGGTTGTAATTCTGGGTTTGGGGGTAACGTGTGCGACGGCGCGACACGACGAACGAACAAAGCAGTGCGGAGCGACGGAACGCACAAACGTAAAGTAGATCAAACAATCTCTCTAAACCCAGAGGCAAACAAAAAAACGAGGCAACAGGAAGTAGCTGGAAGCAAGATGACACTGCACACGCCCACAACACGAGTAACGCCCCACACACCGGACGACCCGCCAAGGCGCAACGAACAAAAAAAGGGTCCAAAAAAAAGGTATGAGGAAGAAGGGAAATCAATGACACAGAGAAAGAGAAAGAGGAAGCATGAGTATCTCAGCGTCTTACCCTGACGCAGCAAGAAGGAGCCGAATAAATGCACGCAACCACCTGCATTAACGACACCGCCATCATGCGCGCAGCGGGTGCCAGTTACGTGCACGCCCAAAGAGGCAGAGGCAGCGACGCAAACTTTCATACACATGAACAACTATTGTACATCCAAGGTCGGCGTGCAATAACAGAAGAACAGACATTTTGGGAGAAAGCGTGTATGTGTATGCGTGCGTTGGAGTTAATGCACCCTTTACAGATGCAGAGCACTCGCATATCTGGCAGCCTTGCGTGAATGCGCTAGATATAAAAAGCCATGCAGCGCGAGCCAGAAAAAAAAGAAGAGTGCAGGTGCGGCACACAGCGACAGGAAACCGCACCACAAAAATAAAGAGAATAGGAGAGCCACAACCAGTGTGTCACTCTCCGTCACCATCACGACGCAGTCTCGCGTCTTTTCTTCTTTGGTGCTACTCTTTCTGATTGGTTTGCTTCTGCTTTGGGTATGGAACAGATTACTCTTTTTGTTATTAATCGATCAGAGTTACACAAATGCAAACTACACAGCAAATGAAACGCTTCACTGTCCCCCCTCCCCTCTTCCCCTCTTGTGAGAGAGCGGGACGGATGGGACGAGACAGCGGGACATGTCTCTGCCAATCAGCACTTACGCACACACACAAAGACAGCCATGCACAGACATGCAGAAAGGACAACATTAAAACTGCACATCGCCAGCACAGTGTGGTCTCGCGAAGTGTTTTTTATGTACCTCTTTTTTTTCTCTTTAACGGCGGCGACGCGCGTTCTTCCCTGGACGCTTGCTGCCACCGGGGCGGAGGTCGCGCGCGCGTGGTGCGTGCTGCCCCTTCGCCCGCTTTGCGCCGCGGTCGCCATCCTCGTCCTCGTCCACGATACCGCGCAGGGAGTCGTCGTTGCCGCGACGCTTCTTGCGCCAGTTGGTGAGGTTGTCTTGCATGTCACGCTTGTACTTGGCGCGCTGCCGCAGCACCTCCGCCTGCACCTCCTTGCCGTACTTCTTCTGCTCCTTCATGGTGCGGCGGTGCGCCTGCGCCTGGATGCGCGCCTTCGAGGCCTCCATCGCCTGCCGCACATCGTTCATGTGAACGTCGCTCTTGTACATCTCTGCGTAGTAGTCATCCGGTCGCTTCCATGGTACCTTCGCCTCCTCTAGCAGAGCAAGTCCACGGGTCACCGATAAAAGGGTCTGCTGAATAAACGCCTCCTCACGCTTCGGGTCATCGTCGGCGTTAAGGTCGGCAGGGAGACAGCGGGTAGAGGTGAGGGCCATCCGCTCCACCCACTGCGCAGGCTCGTTGAACTCCACCTTGGTCACACCGGCGGCGGCGGCAGGGGACGACGATGTGGCCTTGGCAGCACCAGTCTTTGCATCTGCAGAGGACTCCTTCTCTGCCCCCTCTTCCTCCTCCGCAGCAGCCGCATCGGAGTCGGTGTCGATGCTGTCATCGTCGTCTTCAAACTCCTCTTCCTCTTCCTCTTCCTCTTGGTAAAAATCCTTTTCGTCCTCTGCCGGCGCCTCCGCCGCCTTTGCGCCACGCAGGAGGTTCTTCTTCTTTCGCGCAGCTATCTCGTAGACCGGCATTTGGATCAGGCAGTTGAACAAATAAAGCAAGTAAAAAAGCACAGAACGACGCTGCCACCACTTGACAAGCAGAAAGACAGAAAGAGAGAGTGTGTGTGTGTGTGATTGCCTCCTTTCAGCTTCAGTGTTTCCTTCGTGCCAGGCAGAGAAGAGCATTTTCAAAAAGGACGACAGAATAACACGTGCAGAGGGTGCGCAATGAACGTACGCAGTTAAAGGGGGAGTAAAGAAGGGAATAAGGTGAAGCGAGGATGGAGTTGTGAAGCTCTACTGGCAACAAAAGCGCTGAGCGAGGATAAAAAAGTATCAAGTGGGACGTGGAAAGTGCGTCGCTACTGATTTCGCAGAGAAAACTGTACATTAACAAACAAAAGGAGAAACCTCTCCCTTCAAAAAAAAGGGAAGCTGCTGTGCCATTGACAAGTAAAGGCACACTTTCTTCGTCGTTTCTTCGGTCTCGCATCCCTGCTGTTGTTGTTGTGTGCGTGTGTTAGCACAGAGCTGTTGGGCCACAGCTCTACATGCTTATGTGATTTCTTTTCGTTTCGTTTTCCTCTTGTTTTTGTTCTCGTCTTTTCTGTTGATCATCCTTTGAGCAGCCATGCTGCGGTACAAAAAAGGACTTCTTTTTTTTTTAAGATAGCTTACATAAAGGCCCTCATATACACGCAGAAGTTGGAGTTGAGAAAAAAAAAAAGGGCCAGCTGTTCGAATGACTTGCATAACAACGTGAAGCAGAAGAAAGAAGGCAAAACAAGCACGAAAAACGCAACACGAGGCATCATCACAACGAGCTCCTCACATGAACGGGGGAGGAGAGAGCTTTCACTTTTCTACCAACCCCACCCACATGCGCACACTACTCACATTGGGACAAAAAAAAAATTAGAGGGACGAACAAGAGCAGTGTCCAACTCTGCGGACGAGAGACGACAGATAAAGCAAGCCCTCCAGTATCCTTCTTGTGGTCGGTCTAGACCCTCCTCCAGTCTAACTAGTACCGGCGCCACTAGTAGCTCCGTTGGCCGTCTCAGCCCAGTTTGACACGTTGTTCCCCTTCATATAAGATTCGTAGGTGGAGGCGACGCGCTCGCATTGGGTGGTCAAACGCAGTAGAAGTTGCTGCAGGTCGTCGATTGTCTTGTCCTTCTCCGACATCAAGTCATGCACCTTCTGCTCCAACTCCTTCATGTCATCCGGGTTGACGTTAGCGCGCTTCAGCAGCTCTGTCAGCTTCGCGTCGCGGCCGTCTAGCTCAGTTTGGACCAGCTCCAGCTTCTTCTGGATGAGTACGCGGCGGAAAGCGGACTTGCGTTGAATGTCCTGCAGCATCGCGTTGTACTTCTTCAAGATGATGTCGCGGTCCTCAACGAGTTTGGCGTACCGCTGCGTTAGTACCTCGTGCTCCCAGGAGAGGGTCTGGTACTTCTGATTGGTATCCTTTACCTGCCGCTTCACTTCTGCCAGCGCCTCCCTGTCCGCTACGTAGTTCTCCAGTTCCATCTCCAAGTTCTTCTTTTGCTGCTGCAGATTTGCCAGCGGCTCCGTCAGCTTCTTGTTACGCTGGGCCACCTCGTACATCGCTTTCTCGTTGTGCGTCTCCGTTCGCTTGCGCGCGTAGACCTCGTCCTTCAGTGTGCGGATCGTCTCTAGGTTGTTGGAGGTGATCTCGCTGAAGTAGTCCTTCATTTCCTTGAAGGTGCGCTCGTGGGTTTCTTTGAGCTCCGCAATATGCTGCTCCTTGCGCTCCTCAATGCGGTCGATCTCCTCCTTGCGGGCCTCGTCCATCTCCTCGCGCGTGCTCTTGAGCAGCTGCTCGTACTTAAGGTGCATCTCCTTCACTTCGCGCTCAAATTGCGCCTGCTGCTCGGCGATATCCTTGTCCTGCTGCATGACCAGCGCACGCTGCTGCTCAAGGTGCCGTACCTCCACCTCATGTCCAGCCAACTTTGTATCGCGTAGATCGCGAGCAATGGCGTTTTCCGCAGCGCGGTATGCCTCCTCCCTGCTGACCAGCGCTCTCTGGGCCTCCTCCTTCATGCTGGACAGTTCAAGCTGATTCTCATACAGAAGGTGTCGAATCTTCTGCTTGAAGACTTCTTTCTCCACCGCGTGGCGCTCGATGTGCTCCTGTTTCTCCTGCTCCTTTTCACGAAGTCCCTCCTTGACCTCCTCTAACTCTTTCTTCGATATGTTCCAGAACGCAATAATGCGATCCCGCTCGAGTTGGAAGTAGTTGCGCATAGCTTTCGTCTTCTGCAGCGCGTCTGTCGCCATCCAGATATCCTTGGCGTCTACAGCGACCGGTGCGGCTACAGGGGAAGCACTACCGGCTGCGGCCCCGTCCTCTGCCGGCGGCTTCGCCGTGGAGTTCTTTTTTGCCGCCCTCGCCCCATCTCCCGTACCTTTCGACTTCGACTGCGACTTCGATCGTTTGGGGGGCATTATGGTGCCGCAGAGGTTTATGGCCAGCGGCAAGTCGGCAAACACACACACACGCCTTCACTGTAGACAAGAAAACAAAAAGAAACGCTGGTGCCTGGTTTGATGAACTGAAAGAGTAGTGATGATAACTTACATGTGGTGAGCACAGGAGAAACGCTTCACAGTCGAAGATCTGCCTGCCAAGAAAAAGCAAAGAAAAAAAGAACTGCGATTCGATGTCGTTCCTTTGCCTCTCTTACTCTCTGTCTCCGTGTCTAACGTCGCGCTTGACAAAACGCTGTAGAAGACGTGGTGCTGAAAAGTAATCCCGTAGGCATGGGCAAAGTTCGCACAGTGGAGAGAAAACAAGATACCGAAGGCAAGAAAGAAAAAAAAACAGAGCATTCGTGAGAGACCACATCTAAGAAGTACAGTTGACAGTATATCCGCCAACTTCGTTCGTCGCCCCATCGCAAGTGCGATAGGATGGGAAGCTACACGCACCATCCAACAGTCCCTCCCCTCGCTGTACGAATGAGTTTGGAGTTTATTTGGTTTCGTTTTCCTTGTCCCCTCAAAGGCAGCAGCGGGCTACCGAGTAGAGAAGACCTTTGGTTTCTGCGCGCCAACAAAGAAAAGACGGGTGTGTTGGCTCGCGCAGCAAGACGCTTGAAAAAACCCTCACATCTTTTTCATGCGACGGCACCTTGGTTATTGTTTGTCTTTTTTTTTTTTGGCAACGGGCTTTCCTTTTATTATTCTTCTCCGGCGTTCAAGAAGCTGTGACGTACGAGCATTAGCCGCATGGTAGCAACACATCTCCCTGTTTGTTGTGTTTTTGGGGGGAATATTATTTACTCGTTCAAGGTACCGACACTAACCTTTTCTCTCTCTTTCTCAGTGAAAGCGAAACCGCAAACGGAGGGAAGGGCACAGCTCTTCTTTTTTGTGTCACTCAGCAGACTTCTTGGATCCCTCCGCGGCGGCATCCTGAGCAGTAGGCGGGGACACCAAGTCATCCCACGACGTGTTTCGTATGATGTACCCACTGAAATGGCGATCTGTGTACTTGTTCAGTGCCCCGTTGGTGTAGCGCTGCTGAACACCAATATACTGATTGATGTAGTAATAGAGGAGGTCGTCCACCTCGCCGTGGTAGTAAGCTGCGTGGTCGGCGTCCTCATCCGCCTCTTTCTTCTGCTCTTCGGATGCGTCTATAATCTGCTCCGACGGTGGCGTCACGAAGCTCGCGCCGGCACCCTGTTCTCCCGTAGCCTTCAGCGCTTTCTTTGCCTTGTTGACCTGTGTTATGTACTCCCGCAAAAAGTAGTAGATCGCCTCTACCGTGGCCAGGTACGTCGGGTCGTTGTTCTGAAAGCGCCAGAACAGCGAGATCTGTGACTTGATGCGCACATGCTTGAACTTGTTCACCCGGTCGTCACGCGCGATCGCCTTGCTCTGTTGCCAGGTGCTATCAATGAAGACAACGTTCTTGTATTGCTCCAGGTGCTCCACCTCGTGCAGCTCGACGCTCTGCTCACTCGGGTACAGCACCAGTGTCGATTCCAGCTCGAGCTGCTCAGGCACGGAAGGGTACTCGATGATGTGCATATCCGGTGAGATGGTGGATGCGGCCAGGCTCGTGCTCTTGCCACGCAGCTCATTGGGGTGTAGCACCACATATACGTTGAGGGGAAGCGTGAGCGGCGGCGGATGCGACTCGGGGTGTGTGACAGTGAGGCAGTCGTAGCAGTAGTAGAGGCGGCGCTTGTGGCATTTGGGACACTCACGGCGCTCGTGTTGCTCACGGAGGCGGTAGAGCGGTACCGAGAAGCGCAGTTGCCGGATGAACGCGTGCACCTTCTTTGCTCTCTCCTCGTTGGAATCAGAGTAGCCGCTGCGGGGCCGTTTCATGTTGCTAGTGTTTGTCTTTTTGTTGTTGTTTCGTTGAACCTGTCTTTCGTGTATATCAGTCTCCTTAACCACAGCGCGGCTCAACGCGTCGTTTAGCACAACACTGTGTAGTGTATGCGGCGGAGCGATGTGTGTTCTCATATGCGGACGGTAAGAGAGGTAGGAAAGGGAGTGCGTTACTGTGGTGCGGGGGAAGCGATAACTCAGAAGCGGCTTTGTAATAAAAGCACGGCCGGCAACACAACACACATAGTGATGGAAGGAGGAGGAAAAAAAGAACAGAAGACAGTAAGGGGGAAAAACGCAAAGCCCTCGCCCCCACCTCCTCCTCCTCCCACTTCTCCTCTTGCTACCTTTGTTTGTATGGTAAAAGAAGCTAGCAACACGGAAGTGCCTTCCGGCATCTCTCTCTCTGTCTAAAAGTCACTTCCAGGCTTTATTTTAGTTTTTATTTTGTTCGTTTTTTTTTTCCATCAAAACAGTGCCCTCTCAAATGGCACCTACATCCACACTCGCACTCACACAAGCATCTGGACGCACACCAGTTATGTGGTTTTCGTCATTGACGAAAGCAGAGCAAGAAACATGTCAAACGCCAGCGTAAAGTCAGCACGCGCACCCTTCCAAGACGAACTGCAGGAAGAGCCTTCGGGTAGTCCGTATTGTTCTATGTCACTCAGCACCTCCGAGGGAGTATTCTTGCACATGTGTGGATGTTCCTGGTTTGGTATTCAGAGACTTACTTTGCGAGTTCTATTGCTTCGCGCGTCCTGTAACAATCCTTGAGCTCCTCACGCTCTCAAGGGCGACGCGTCTACGCCACTCTATGGATCAGGCAATCTATACGAAACAAAAGGTGAGAAAAGCCATTTAAAAAGGGGGACAAAGACGAAGACACTCGTGAATGCGGTAGCCCAGCATCCGTTTAGGCAGCAGCTCAGCTAGGCGCTTCACGTATGACGCTTTTTATTCGAGTGTGCTAAGGCTGCATTGCCCGTCTGATGGGGTGTACCACAAGAACGTTCCATTAACAGCAAAGGACCCAGGGTTCACCACGTGGACACCCTTGTAGTGGCATTCCCATTGCTCCGTCGAGTCGCAGAGGAGCATCGTGTGCGGCAGCACAGGAATACGAAGGGCGTCATCCATCTTCCACAGCACCGCGTCGTCCGTGTAGGGGGAAAGATGCGCTTCGTCTAGGATCGTTTTGACGACACGCTCAAAAGACGCAGCCGACAGAGGTGGAGCAAAATCACCTGAGGCCTCATTCACCGGTGCTTCTTTGGAACGATACCGCTCCCACTCGTAGCGGGACTCTCCGTGTTGGAAGTCGCGCAAGAAGTCGCGGCGTGCGATGATCATTTCATGTGTGTAGAAGCGCAAGCGACATGGATTGGGTGCCAATGTCAGCTTTTTGGTACGACCTTCGAGTCCCTTCGCAAAGTGCGCCGCTATAGGGGTCTGCGGCTGGAAACCCTGCAGCACCGACATGTCCCTTGGTCCTGGAATCAGAACAAACTGGCTTTGCTGCGCGGCGGTTGGCGCGTTGAGGGCAACGCACCGCCCAAGGCCATCCAGCAGCGTTTGCAGTCGATCGGAGCTGTCAAAAATGTCCGGTAGATGGGAAGCGTCACTGAAATGGAGGGGGACGGACGAAAAATCACCCGCAAATACAAACGTGACATCGCGCAGCTCCGCCTCGCTGAGCCCTTGCATCCTCTCGAAAAGACGGGCTAGCTTACCCATGGTGCTAGACTTGTCGAGATGTACGTGCGCCATGACGATGATGACATTCTGTATTCCTTTTTTCTCCTCCCTGAGAGCAGCAATGGGATCTGCTGGTGCAAGCCCAAACAAGTCTGTGCTCATCCCCACATCCCTCAGGGTTGTTTCACGACGCTCGGCGGGAGGCAGATCGATGGACACAACTAGCAGGGCGTTATTCATCCAGAAACCAGTCACTACAACCATGCACCCCGTGCCGATGAAGCAGTGGCTTGATACGCGAGAACGATCTGTGAATTTGAGTTTGATCTCCCCTCTCAGATCTTCCAGGTAGACATCGCCGTCCCGCCGAAGAATCAGGCCGAGGATTGCAACCTGGATGCTTGGATCCAGGCCCTCCATCGCGGAGGTGAGAAGCAGAGGCAACAGATCCTCGTTGGACAGGCGGTGCTCGATAGCTTTTTGGTATAGCCCGCAGCGAAAGCACCGCCGACGGGCCAGTAGGTAGCGCTGATTCAGGCATTGGAGGCGGTTGTAGGCCACTGGTGAACTGCTTGCTTTCAGCTCCCCACTGATTTCGTCAACGTACACTCTTGGAATGCTGTTGAGTCCCACCACTTGGGCAGAGTTGGAAGTGCCGGCTTCGAAGCTGCCACGTATTTTTCTCTCCTGCGTGCTGATCACCGACTCGATCTTCGCCTTGTCAATCAAACGAACACTTCCATACTGCTTTTGGACAAGAGAGAAGAGGTCGCGCAAAAGATCACGGCGGTACACGTCACTTGTGTTGTACTTCTTGAGAAACTCAGCGAGACGTTTCACCGCCGAAGGGTGGAGATCATACTTGCTTGCCTTCGCCAATTTTTGGATTTCGCCCTCTACATCGTTCATTGTGAATAACGACAGGTTTATTATCCACGTTCGTTTGTCTTGTATTAGCGCGCACGAACCAGCACACAATTCAAGAAGCAGTTTTTATTCGTGAAACAACACAGTCTCACGTTAAATATATATATGTGTGTGTGGAGAGAGAAGGATAAAGGAGGAAGATCAATAGGTTAATGAACATTTCATTGGAAACTGTCTAAGATCATTTGGCCAGCAAGCCTTCCTACAGCCGATTGGCTCTTGAGAGGAATGTGTCTGGTTTTAATGTGTGTGAAACATGATGTTGTTCGGAGCAGCCCATGAAGAAGAAGCGCAGAGACAGTAAAATCTGTCTTCTTTGAGGGACGCATCATAAAGGGTGCGTCGAATGATCTGCTGCTCTTGTTGGTTGGCTGGCTTTTTCTTCACGTGCAACTGGAGACGTGTCATCACATATTATATCGATCACCATCGGCACTCTTCTTTTTTTCTTTTCTGTGTGTGTGAAAGCAATGCAATCGTAAACTTGCCAGTTAAAGTGGAGCTATTGGTTAATGCGTTTCAACAGACGCTGCAGTTTTTCAACCTCCCCCACTAAAGTGGCGTTGTCTTTGCGAACCTGCGCCATCTCCTGACGAACTGACATCAGCTCCTTGACGAGGTCCTTGTTGCGCTCGTGAGTAGCATCGGCTCTCCCACGCTCACGCGCTAATTCAAGTTCATAATTTACAATCCCGGCCCGTATCTCATCACTGGAGCTGGCGTATTCTTTCAGCTTCGATGAGCTTCGCTTCCGGCTAGATTCCTCTGCAAGGTACTGCTTGATGGCTTCTTGCAACTCGTTAGCGCGCTCCTCGTTGGCGTTAGCGCGTTGGGATTCTTCATGTAGGTTGCGCAGAAGGACGTTATTCAGCAAATACGTTCCTTTTGCATCTTGCTGGATACTAAAGCAATAGGCTCCAACGACAATAGTCAAGCACCAGGCAGCTATTACGCTTCCCTTTGCAGCGGGAGCGAGCCACCAGGCGCGAAACCTGTTAATTGGCGACGAGACGTCACGCCACGGCGTCGAATCACCGGGTGCCTGGCGGTGTGTTCCTTCATGAAATGTTGCTTGGGAATAACGGTGGAGCTCCGGTTGGATGCCCTGCAGTACGCGTGTGTTTTTCTTCAGCATTTCGTTCCCTCGATCTCAGTTCTAACATTTCCATGTAAATGAGTTTAGCATGAAGAATGCGGAGAAACGGTTTCATAGACATGCATCGGTGGATGGAAGTGCATATGAGTGCGATAAAGATATTGGTTTTCGGAAAGAGCATAAATTGGAAATAAAAAAGACAGAGAAACAAGCAAAAAAAAAGAAGTGAAAGGCGAGAATGAAGACAGTAGTTTACACCAAATGCAAAAGACACTTCGCGTGCTGCCCTAGAGGAGAAGAAAGAAACTCTAACAGCCTTGGGCCTGCTTGAGGAGCAAGCGAAAGTACATGCCTTTATACGGAAAAGAAGAACAGCCCCCACACCGTATTCAAAATGCCTGACTCTAAAAGCACCTCAGAACTCGCACCGCCATGGATAACCGCAACTGCTTCGCTTATGGATTTTAAGAAGGAAAAAGCTAGCATCGAGGGCATCAAGCTCTAGCAAGATGCAAGAACAACAATAACGTTCTATGACACAATCAAGCATAGAGAAAAAAAGGTCAAGGAACAAGCTGGTGGCGCACAAGCGGCTCAATTGAGGAGAATAGTTCTTTACAAGGAAAAAGGGCTTAACAGTTGCCTTTTCTTTCTCTATCTCAGTTCTTCCCATCCTTTGATGCTTTGATAATACCGTTCAAGAACGCCAAAACACCACCTGTGGCTCCCGTTTCGGGAACTCCGAACGAAGCACAAAGCTGCTTATAAGTCGGGGGATCCTGGAGTGCCGCCTGAAGCACAGCTGCAGCCTGAGAAACCTGCGGATTCTTGACCTGAGAAACAAAGTCACTCGAAGAATCGACGCCTTGGGGGAGATGTGGCGCCAACTTCGCTTGGTATAATGCTGGTTCATTGGTCAGTTCTTCGGTAACGATGGACGACGACAAGATATCAGACAGCTTGATGTCTTTCTTGTTCTTCGACACGTTCGCCAGAATCTTTTTGAAGTCTTCTAGCGCGACTGTCTGCTTGTTGGTGGTCGGCGGGCGCTCTGCGAGTAACTGTACCAAGCTTGCCAAGTACGCACTGTCCTTTTCTTCTGACTTCTCCTGGAGCCAATAAAAATGCAGCCTCTTCTCCCCGTTCTCGCTGATTTCAAACAGCAGCACACGTCCTGTCTTGCACTGCTCCACAAACTTAACACTCGTTTTTCCACGTGGCAGAACTAGCGCCGGTGAGATTTCTACGTTCGATCCCCAAACAAGCTCTACTGCGTTTGGACCAGAAGGGAAAAAAGAGACATAACCCTTTCGCTTTTCCGCAGTAACAATTCCGTTTGCGTACTTCATTTTTCCTGCACGGAACTGTAGAAGGGGTTGTTTCGAAAAAGTTGGTGGGGGAATCATTTTTTGTCCTGCAAAATGCGATAAGAAGCCTACGTTTTTGTGATGTTTAAAGACACTTGTGCTGTTGTTCTTAAGCCGAGCCGCATTAATGGAAAAAAAAAAAACAGCAAAGAGGAAGACAAAGGACACAGTTGAAGGCTGCATTTCCGTCAATACGATGTATGGGCAGCACCGCACCACCCCTGAAGCATTCACGGTTCTGAGTAACGTTCCATCGCTAACACTAGCACAAGCAACATTTCACAACCGCCGACAACACCATTTCTGAAAGTAAATAGGAGCGGAGAAAGGCAGAAAATCAAAGAGACAGACTAGCTCCCAGTAATACTAGAGTGGAATGCACAGAGCTCCGATAATGAGGGTAAAAAAACAGTTGTGCCTCTTTCACGCAAAACGCAAAATCACCGGTATTACTAATACGCGACAAGCTGAAGAGCCGATCATCTGGTTTCGTTTTGTGGCATCTTTTTTTTTTTTTCGATCAGAGCACTGAAGCGCGATACCGTTTGGCGAACTGAGAAAAAGAAGGAAAAACTCACTGAAGCTATAATAATCAACAGGTAACGTCCTTCCTTTTTTGCTTTCTAAGCGAGAGCACAACTTCCTCTTTTTTCTAAACAATACTAATGACTAATGCTAATAAGATGTGTTGAAGCGAAGCAAAGGGAAATAAAGAAACATGATTCGTGTTCAAAAGCTGTCAAACAAATGCCTAGGAATCCAGAAAAAAAAAAAAACAACTTGTGCATTCGCCAAAAAGAGGGAAGAGGAGCCACCAACTCTCACGATAGCAGGTTTTTATTTATAATTTCTGTATAGTTGCGGTTTTAGTACGAGGCTTGCTTAACGTAGCCAAGCTTCAGCTCAAACGGTAACCAGTCTAGAGGTGTGGGGTCGCGGTACGTCATCGGGCCCAATGGATGCGATATTTGGATTGAGCGCAAGCGTGCCCACCCCGGCATCGGAGTAAGGCAGCGGTCCTTCACATCTTCGTACGAAATGTGCTCCGTCATCGTTAGCATATCGCGGTACTGCTGATACGTGCCTGCCACCGTGATGCAAACACACACCATGAAAATACCGAACCCTAGACTAATAAGGGGGTAAACATTGCCACCGAAGAGGAAACCCCATTTTTCTGCTGATCCAGCGGCTGTCGACACCATTCCATATTCTGTTTTGATGTTTCCTAATTGAAGGCGTGTCGCCTTGGATAACATAGGCGCTAAAAAGAGCCGTGTTCGCAGCATATTCTAAAGAGTGGTATCTGTTTGCTCTCCAGACAGTAAAGACGATGGAACGAAGGAAAAACAAAGGTCACCCGTTGAGGAGAGAAGGGTAGCAAAGGATGAGAAAAGTGACACGTAATGAAACAATTGAAAAAAGGAGTTCACTTGGCACACTCAGATCCTCGGCAGTAAATGGGGTACTTCCCTACAGAGTTTGTCATTGCGTTTTCTTTCAGTACAGCGAAGCAGTTACGCTCTGGAATTGGTCAGCTCGCTTCATCAACTCCCCTCGCCTTGCAGCTGTGTTGAAGATGGTGCAAAAGTGAGATAAGACTCACAATCACATTCAGAATACAGTCGCTTAGCTTTGGTACGTCCGCGTCTTCCGGCTGTGCAGAAGTACTGCAGGTGATTTTTCACTCAGCTCCACACACATGCAAGAAAAAAAAAAAGAGCAGCATCAAAAGCGATTTGTTGTATTGTCAAGAAGGAAACAAATCAAAATACGTTTTCTTAAACCACAAACAGAGGAAA
Source organism: Crithidia bombi (assembly GCA_900240985.1). NCBI lineage: Eukaryota > Euglenozoa > Kinetoplastea > Trypanosomatida > Trypanosomatidae > Crithidia > Crithidia bombi. Next base: position 106,589 of record OESO01000194.1, on the reverse strand, counting down.
CTCTGCTCGTTCTCGCTTGAAACAATAGTGGAGATTGCCTTTCCTCGTTGTGCAGAGCCGAAAAAAAAACTCCAATTATCGAACATGACCCTCGAGTACCCTTTTCCTCTACTTTGCTGAAGCCTGTAGGCAGAACAGAAGCCTTCAATTTTGACAGCATAAGCAATGGAGAATAGAACAGTTAATAACAATCATCTAAAAAAAGTGACTCGGTGAAACAACGATGTTGCATCGATGGTAGTATTTCAAGCGCTGTTCGTGAGAGTAACTTCACGACGCTCGTTATACAAACGTTTTAATGGTCATTCCCCTCCAGTGCCACGTTGCTCGAAACTTCCCCGGAGTGCAAAGCCCTCAAAGCCCACTTTTTTCATACGATTGACGATTTCACACGCTTGGCTCGCCATACAGACGCTTCCGTTGTAAACCAGCGCTAAAAAGACGGCTATGTGTAGTTTCTCCAGCAAGACGACAACACTTTTCTTTCTCCTGTTCCCCCGTGAATTGTTGAGCTTTCTCCTTGGAACTGTTACCCTCCGTTATGTGGCGTCGTTCGTACTGAATCAACAAGCTTGTCTCCACCAAGCACCTCATTCCCCTTCCATTCTCTCTTCCCCTTCTCCCACCCTCTGCCCCCCCCCCCTTTGCCTCCCAGGCCCTTTTATTCTCCCCAGTGAGCACTGCTTTTCTAACAGCCTGCAGGTTTGTTCTCCCTCCATAATGAACCGCTTCTGTGTTGTCTCTTTTTTTTCCTTTCCGTGAAAGATGAGTTCAGCGTGAGACTTGGTCTGCCGCTGCGACGTCTACGGTTCGCAACCTGAATCGGGGGAGGATAGCGTGGCGGTTGACCTGTTCACAGTGGCGCCGTGTCGACACCGAATTCAATCGAGACGTGGTTCACTCGTTATTACTCCTTTGAATGTCTTGGTCGTAGAACGAGCTTGTGACCGAATACACACGGCGGACTGACAGTGAACAGAAGTCGCCATCGCAAACGTGTCGCACATGCCACTCCATTAAATTACTCTTTTTGTTGTTGTTGCTATTGTTGTTAAATAGTGCACTTTACAGAGCTGCATGCTTCTCTGGCCGCCAACGATGCGGACGACAGTGGCGTTAATGCAGACGCGTTTTAAACGACAGGATTTGTTGTGGGTGTATTTTGTGGACGTGGATGAACAACCATCTCTAAGCACTACCAGTTTTTAAGGCACGTGAAAGTGGCACTTTGAGTTTTCTCTTGTACCGCTGCACACACTCTATGCTGTCACTCCGCTAGTTGTGGTGCGATACATCACCTCATCAACATCGGGAAGGCCGAAATGTGTTGCTCGCTCAAAACTCCCCGTTTACTGCCACCGTTTACTTGCCTTCCCTTGCCTTTTAAAAGCTTTAAGGATCGTGAAAACTGAACCTGCAGTTGGAACGTCTCTCCCCTATTTTACCAATTAACGAAATCACATCAGACCACTCAGTGTAGCTCTTGCGTGCACATAAATTAAAGGCTCTGTGTTGAGCATTTTGATACTGTCGAAATGCTGAATTCGACCTTAGCCTTTCTGCTGTTTTGGTGCCTTTTAGGCTCGCTTATCGACGGCGCCGGCGGCCTCGACATAGCTTTTGTTACGTCTGGAACTACCACGGAGCTCTTCGCCATCGATGCATTGGTTCAAGTGGCACGGCAAAGAACTCACATCACCGCTGTCCTTGTGGCTGCAGAGAACTCTCCCGCTTGCGAAAGTGTGCTTGGACTAGCAACGTGTCTGCCCTTTTTGTGCTCTCGCCCCGGATGCGGCAACGATCCAGCTCTGTTTACCAGCGCAGCACTGCTCGCGTTACGCAAGAAAAGGTTCTCCCCGAACGTTGTTCTCGCATCAGCACTTCTTGCCGAATCTGTTGTCTTAAGTCAGCATTTCAATGCACCCCTCGTTGTGCTAGCAGAAAGCACATCAGGGAGCACTTTTGATGGGATTCCCACTCTCAGCTCCCTAACTCGCAGTACGGAGCTAAGCAGGTCGTCTTTTAGTATTGTGCGAAATGCGTTGCGGGGATTCTTCGCTGATATCACTTCGACCACCACCTCGCACACGCTTTTGGACTTTTATGCTCATCATCACGTGATCACACAAGAAATTCCGGGTCTTGATCTTGTTGAGGGTCGCTGTCCAAATGTGCACTACGTTGGCTTCTTACGCAGCGCATCAAGTGTTCCCGTTGTGACTCTACCAGGTATCCTTACCGGAAGACAGCAGATGTGTGCAGGAGAATTTACCTATGCTAGCATAGCAGCTCAGAGTAGTACGATAACCGTGGAAATTCACCGGCTTCTTGCAAAAGTAGCAAACTCAACAAATACGTGTGTTCTTTGGTACAACTCACAGGTATCGACTTCTAAATCGCTCATCAGAAACACCTTTGACGAAAAAAGAGTAATAATGACGGACAGTGCTGATGCCTCGCCAGCGGTTGTATTATTTCGCCACGCCCCGCTTGTTGTACTCGCCGACACTGTTGCCGATGTCTTACGGAACGCAGTTTTCACGGAATCCCCACTTGTTTACGTTGGTGATCGACGCGAGGATTGCGACCGAGTTCTGCAAGCTGGAGTCGGAGTCTGTGCTGCTCTTTCTTCTTCCCTCAAGGTAATTTCCTCCGTCTTGTCCTTGCGTAACAACACCGCCATCCGGGACAGTATTGGAACCATTCGACGGATGGGCTTTATGATGGGTGGAGCACAGAAAGCCCTGAGTGTTGTGGAGCTGGCCTCCCAGTTGGGTCCGGAGAATGCAGATTACTTTTGTGATACAGCGTTGCATATGTCTCCTTACGGCTACAACGGAAGTGTTGTGCTGATGTCGAGCTTTTTCCTTAGTCTTTTTCTATCTGCCTTTTACTTTGCCTGCGGCTTGCTCTTCTCTGGGCGGAAGATGGCGCAGTAAACCTACTACATGCTCTTTTTATTTTATTTTTTCAATTGCGTGCATATGTGTGATATCCACAAACTCCTCGTTGTTGTGACCCTGATAACGGCTCCTTGCTTTTTTTTTCCCACTTTGAGATGAAGGGCTCGACATGAAAAAGAGAAAGAAGAGAAAGGTGAATTATCAGTGCAGTTCATAATTAGTGTTATTACTGCTCTGCTGGAGGAAGGTCTTGTAACTCCGTTGCTAAACAAGCAAAATCGGTGACCGTTGACGGGATATTATGCCGCGTGAACCTGATGCAAAGGTACATCTCTTTGTGAGCAACATTACTTGCACCCCTTTGTTTCCACGTAATGGATCCGGAACCTAAAACAAGGAAAAAAATGTCGTTGATTTCTCTCTTCATTTCCTCTGTTTTCTTTTCTCGGAAATTGACGTGTGCATCTTTTCTCTCGTCTTTTCTCCAGTATCGCGTCCCCTATCACGCAAGAGTTCCACTAAGAAAGAACTTCTTCACCATGTCTGAGATTGAGGAGACGTTTCAACGCATTAGCCAGCGGCCAAATGTCACGGGAATTATCGTCGTTGACAACGAGGGCACTCCTATCCGAAGCACTATTGAGGATACAGCTGTGCAGAACCAGTACGCCCATCTCATCACTTCCCTAGCTGCAAAGGCCCGTCACTGTGTTCGTGATCTTGATCCTACCAATGATCTCTCTTTCTTGCGAATTCGGTCAAAGAAGAATGAGATCATGGTTGCCCCTGATAAGGACTTCATCCTCATTGTCATTCAGAACATCGCAGAGTGATATTTCGAGAAACCAGAACCTCTTTTTGTTGTTGCTGTTTTTGGTATGCTGGATGTAGATAGTTTTTTTTTTTTTTTACTGACGATGTACGCGCAGGGTAAAAAGAAAAAAGAACACGGAAAAAGTAGAAATTCTATTATTGGATGGAAACTAGAGATTGCTGAGTTCATGCAAAGGTAAGCACTTTTGCCCCGCAATGCTCAACGAACCCTGCTCTTGTCTCCAGTTGAAAACCGTCTACATTGTTAGGAATGTTCGTTTTAGTGTTTTGGGTGGAAAGACCTACGCCTCATTCTCCCTTCACAAAATTCAGCTGTTACAGCATAAGGTTGAGTTACGCAGCCACGGCATAGGTATTGTCATTATTTCCTACTTCCACCTTTTCAACTCGGGTCTCTCTTTTGTTTTTCGTGTATGAAATCGGTTGGCTGAACAACAAGCCATGGAAGAGTGAGAGAAAACAGAGCATCAGAACCTGTTCCTTTCTTCTACTTTTCTGCCTTTTTCATCTCTTCCGAAGGCTTCAACACACCGTCACAAAGATCATTCATAGATATATATCCATCTACGTGCAAATATATACATATATATATAGTCGTCATCTCTCTTTTTATCGATTTTTATTATTCGTGCATTGGCTTTCGCTTCTCTCTTTGGAACTGTTGCGCGTATTACTGCACAATGCTCTCGGTTTTGGAAGTTGCCAAGCACGTTTTCTGGAATGACAGTGCTTTCAATCGTAAGCTCCTCCCTTCAGAAGCATCGCTGGAAAAATGCACCTACACATTTACGGATCTCAGCACCATGACGGGCAAGGAGCGCATTTCTGTATTCCGACAATGCGGAATCGATCCGTCGCTCTTTCCTCTTTTTCTACGAGCGCTGCAGCACATCACTGCACTCCACGGCAATGGCAAGATCGATGACAATTACATGATTCACCGCCATCTCAGCGCCCATCAGTATAGCCCATTCACAAACAACGGACCTCTCTTGGGCTACGCAAACGTCAATAGTCTGCCGTATCGTGAGCAGTGCGCCATCGACGACAAACCAGTGAAGAATGAAACTGCTTCTGAAGTGTGCAAAGAAGCGCCGAGTCTGTCTCGTTACAACGGTCTGCTTAATCAAGGTGCAACCTGCTACTTGAACTCACTACTGCAGGCTCTTTTCCATATCTCGGCATTCCGCTCCACCATCTATCACATGCCTACCAAAGAAGAGGCGGAGGAAAAGGGCAACAGTGATGCTTCCGGCACCAAGAGCATCCCATATGCTCTGCAACGGCTTTTTTGCCATTTGCAAACGTCAACAAAGGCAGTCGGCACACGCGAACTCACTGAGTCATTTGGCTGGGGATCGTCGGACAGCTTTATCCAGCACGACGTGCACGAGCTCACCCGTGTGCTACTCGACAATTTAGAGGAGAAGCTGACGGCTCAGTTAGCTGAACTGGGACACTCAAACCCCAAGGATAACGCGATTCGGCAGCTTTTCACCGGCTCTCTGGAAAGCTACATAAAAGTTGTAGATGCCAATTACTTCGGCTCGCGCGAGGAGCCGTTCTACGATCTGCAGCTGGTAGTCAAGAACAAGAAGAACATCTATTCCAGCCTGGACACCTTTTTCCAAGTTGAGGTATTGGACGGCAAAAACAAGTACTGCCTGGAAGCAAACGGACGAAAAGAGTATCACCGAGCGGAGAAAGGTGTCCGCTTCAAAACTGTTCCGCCAATTCTGCTGCTTCATCTCGCCCGCTTCGACTACGATATTCAACAAGGCGAAACTAAAATTTTCACGCGATGGGAGTATTACAACACCCTTGATTTGTCGCGCTACATGCCGGAGGCGCCGCGCGAGGACACACAATACACATTGTGCAGTGTGCTTGTGCATTCTGGATCCAACACCGGGTTTGGCCACTACTTCTGTTTTCTGTTGTGTTCAGGATCATGGTTTAAGTTCAACGATGAGACGGTGACACCGGCTAAGCTGAAAGAAGTTTTTGGAGACAATTTCGGAGGCTTTCGACTCAATTACTGGGGATCTGAAATTCCAAATACAGCCAATGCGTACATGCTTGTGTACATTCGTACCTCACAGCTAACCTCCATATTGCAACCCATCAACGCGTCCGACGTTCCGCAGCACGTCATCAAGCAGCTGGATAGGGAGCGCATCGAGCAAGAAAGGCGCGTCAAGGAACAGGCGGAGGATTACCTCTACGGGCGGGTGCACTTTATTCAGCCGAACGAGATTGTAGACCAGGAGGAGTACCTCACGTCTCGTCGTCCAGTTGCGCAAAAGTTCTCCTCGCAGAAAACGTTGCGTTTGCTGCTAGAGGCAGATGCGTTGCCAGCATTCCAAGATTTCGTCTCACGCCAGTTCAGCATGGCCCCGCGGCAGCAGCTACTGTGGTTTGCCGCGCCACGCACGGAGTCGCCAAAGCTCCGGCTCTTTAAGCAGGTTAAGAACGGCATGAAAGTGAAGGAGCTTCTGCAAAAGGAGAAGGAATGCTGTGTACTTGTCACAACGTCGTTCTCCGTCCCCATGATTGACTTGGATTGCGAGTGTGCTGATAGTGCGTATGAGATTTTCCATCACAAACTATACGACCCGCTGCAGCTGAAGCTGATGTTTATCGGCTGCACGGTACTGCACCGCAGCCCGCGCGGAGACTCAAAGCAGGCACTGGAAGGGATGGAAGCGTGCGTTCGTGAGATGATCGCTGAGCTGCCGGATGACACAACTAAGCTCCACGGACATCACCTAAAGAAAAGCCCGGCGAGGAAGCACGGACTCACATCGCAGCGCGCCAGCACCGTTTCGCTGGATGCGTACAAGTCACACCAAGACCTCGCATCAAAAGATGAGGAGGAAGCAAGTACTGCCGTTGCTACCACTGACGCTGTGAGGGGTAAACCACAGCAAAAGCTTGTCGTGGTGCGCGAGACGGAGGAGCACGACTTCTTGCCCTGCAGCACTCTCAGCTCAGGCGACATTCTCATTTGGAAACTGGATACCCCGAATGAAGATCCTGCCAACGTCTTCTACCCTGACATTCAGAGTTTCCAACACTTCCTACACCATCGTATTCCAGTCGAAATCAAGCTGAACCGCTATCCCGACTACCCCTCCTTAATCGACACAGAGTTGGCAGAGGACATGACATACGAGCAGCTGCAGCGATACGTTGCGCGTCTCATTGGCGACTTGGAGAACTACGATCGCATTCGATTCACGCGTCACAACCCGGAGACAGAGCTACCCTACTTCATGAAAGGGAAAAAGCAAGATCGGCCCACTTTGGCACGATTGCTGATGCCGGCAAGCTCCCGCATTCCCGTGCTCTCCAAGTACCTCTACTACGAGTACTGCAAATACACAGTCACCGAGATCGAAAATGCGCACTCGTTGCAATTTAAGCTGTACGGTAGCAACGTGAAGGCGGTGTCGGCGCATTGGATTCTCCTGCCTCGAGAGCTCCCCATCACCGCAGACGTGCTTTTTTCGGCCTGCGTTCGCGAAATCCAGAAAGACTACGTTGCGGGCCATTGCCAGGCGGTCGCGGCGTTGCTGAAGGAGGATCCAGAAAGCGCAAAGAGGGAGTCGACGCTGACGTTCGTGAAAAGTCTCATGGCGATGAATGTCGACAAAGCGCACGAAGTTTTGCGGCTGGCGGACGTGTGGCGAGGGCGAGTCTACAACGTGCTGGACAAGGATCATGCCCTTGTGTTTGAGCATCAGACGTTTGAGGAGAGCGCCGAATACCGCATCGAGTACATCCCGCGGCCCATCTCGGGAGTCGCGCTGCAAGACCAGGCCATGTTCCCGGTGTACCACTTTACCATGCTGCGCCAGCGTCGCGACCCAGTTGAAACGCACAGTGAGCCTTTCAGCATGTACGTTGACTTCAACGAAGCATCGAGCCAGCTTCTCCGACGAATCGCCACGAAGCTGGAGATGAGCTACGCAGCTGTGCAGGATTGGAAGGTGTGCTTGGTGAAGGAGAGTCGCGTGGAGGTGATCCCGCCGGATGCGTTGATGGGAAAGCACATCCACAGCTTCTGCGTCATGGACTGCTTCGAACCGAATCAGCCGGAACCTTCTAAATCTGCCTTCATTGGACTGGAACATGCTCCTCTGTCGAAACGCACAGGGAAGCGGGAAGACAAGGTTTTGATTTTGAATTAAAAGAAGGTTGTTATTTTATTTTCCTCGTCATCCTCATTCCCGCTACCCCATGGTTCTTTCTACTGCTCTCCCGCCATTCGTGTGGTCAACTCAATTATGTCTGTTTTTTGCTGTCTGTTGGAGGTTTTTTTTTTACCCGTTGTAGCTGACGGGTAACGTGTGCGCCATGCTTTACATTTCTGTTCTTACACGCGTGCTTTGCGCCAAGCACTTTGACACAAATACACCTTCTTATCAACCTTTATATACATGCTCTTTTCATGTGCGTTGTATGGATGGCAACAGCGTCTGTTTTTGTCCCATCTTGAAGGAAAAATAAAAATCTGTTTTTCTTTTTATTTCTTCTCTTTTTACTGTTTAGTAACGTGTTGCTGTTGCTTTTCCATCTTATTACTATTGCTGCGAAGTGTACCAAGGGAAACGCTGCGGTTTGACAAACCTCATGACGGAGCCCAGCGCAGAGTCAACTATTCGACCATGCGTTAGGACTTCTCCGTGCTGTCTTCATATTTTTCTTGATTCACAATGTTCCTTTTCGTTGCGAAGAACAACGAAAACAAAAGGTACTGGCTTTTTGCTGCTATTGCTGCTATTTTCTTTCCTTTATCTTGGGCGGGTGTCAGCTGCAGCACACCCTGTGTTTTTTTTGGAATGGTATGCCTTCCTTCTCTGCACACAGCACTCTCTCTTGATGTCTTTGTTGTTGCTGCTTCAGTGTTTTTCCACTCTCCCTCGCAGACTCTCTCTTTTTATTTCTCGTCAGCCCGTTTTTTTTTTTCCTCTCGCTGCAGTCGCCGTTGGCTTCTGAAGTGATTCTAGTTTCCAGTGGAGAGTTCACACAGTTTCACATATAGACAGGGGTGAAGGCTAGCAGGCATCTCCCTTTTTCCTCCTTTCTGTTTGCAAGTTTTTTTGTCTGAAAGCTGTTTCGCCATTGCTGATCGACCATCTATGAAAACTCTGTGAGGTAGACCTCCGTCCGGTTTGTCGCACAGGAGCAGAAAAGGAAGGCGATAAAAGAGAAATACACACACGCACATACACTCACAGACATAGCTGCATCTAGAAAGTCCCATGTCATCTAACGCGTCTCCTGGCTCGCCGTCGACGGCGGATGGTGCGCACCGCTATGCTCGCGTGAACGTCAACAAGCCATCGTCGTACTGGGACTACGACTCTCTCCGTGTTCAGTGGAACAGCCCAGACCGTTATGAGGTGGAGCAGAAAATCGGCCGTGGCAAGTACAGCGACGTGTTTCTCGGTGTAGACACCAAAGAGAACCGACAGGTAGTGGTGAAAGTGCTGAAGCCGGTGAAGAAAAAGAAGATTCTGCGTGAGCTGATGGTGTTGCAGACGCTTAAAGGAGGGCCGAACATTGTAGAGATCTTTGACGTGGTGCGGGACCCTAGCAGCAAGACACCGTCGTTCATCTTCGAGTATGTGAAGTCGTGTGACTTCAGGACTGTGTTCCCCACCTTTACCGATCTGGAAGTGCGCAGCTATATCTTCCAGGTTCTGATGGCGCTCGAGTACGCCCACTCGCGTGGGATTATGCACCGTGATGTGAAGCCCAACAACGTGTGCTTGGATTACAAAACAGGGAAGCTGAAGCTGATTGACTGGGGGCTGGCTGAGTTTTATCACCCTGCCACGTCGTATAACGCACGGGTCGCATCGCGTTACTTTAAAGGACCTGAGCTGCTTGTAGAATTGCCCATGTACGACTACCGCTTGGATCTTTGGTCGCTCGGGTGCATGCTAGCGGCGATGATCTTCATCCGTGAGCCCTTCTTCCGTGGGAAGGACAACACAGACCAGCTCGTGCGCATCGTCAAAGTGCTCGGCACAGATGACCTTCACGCCTACTTGAAGAAATACAACTTGAGTCTCCCGCCGGTGCTGGAGGCCACGCTGGGGCACCACACAAAAAAGCCGTGGGCTGGCTTTGTGAACAGTCAGAACGAGCATCTCTGCCCACCCGAGGCACTTGCATTCTTAGACAAACTCCTCCAGTACGACCACGTGAAGCGTATTCAGGCCGCAGAGGCCCTACTGGACCCGTACTTCGATCCGGTGCGACCAGCGAACTACGAGGCGGCGTTAATGCGGGACCGCGTCGATGAGAAGGCATACACGCAGAACGAGGAGAGCGACCCGGAAAAGAAATGCGCGGAGGAATGACGGGCCAATGTAAAACAACAGCAGCAACAACAAAACAAGAAGCTCTTGGCCGATTCAAGTTTCTCTGTGTGTTTTGGACGTAAGGTGTGGATAGTACTCTGCACTGCGTTTGCGTATGTTGAAAGAGCAGCGAACACAATCTGCCAACACCAGGCTGGCTTCCTTTCTTTCTTTTACTCTGTTCTCCACGTGTCACTGCTGTACCTTAAACAAGCAAAAAAGATGGGAGGCCCTCTCTCATACACAAACACACACTCGCACTATGCCTTTCGCATTTTTTGAAACCTTGATGCTGGCCTTTATTAGTGGAGATGATTGCCCTGTCTTCTCAATTCAGTTTTCGTTTTTGTCTGCTTGCGTTTCCAAGCGTTGTTTTGAAGATGAGCTTCTCACCTTTCCGTTTTCCTTTTGTCGCCCGGAGTTGTGCGCGAGCGTGTTGTCTTGATGTTGAGCGCACAACTGTCCAGTGAAGCAGGATCCGTGTTCTCTTTACTGCTGCCCTTTTTTTTATATCTTTTCTGTGGACTTTGTTGGTTTTAAGTGCTTACTGGAGTGTTTCGCACGCGGCGGTGGCAGTGGTGCTGCCCAGATGCTGGAATGGGTGGGTGGATGGAAGTCCGGTGAGAGAGGAGGTAAAAGGAGAAGAGAAAGGGTGGGACGAATTTGGTACGTGAAGCGAGAGGCGCCATTGCCCAGTAGTTACCTGGGCAGGTATCGTTTTTTTTTTCTCTCTTTAACTCAACCGACGGAAGTGCATCGTAGTAGCTATTGTGTTTTTTCTGTTTGTTTCGTGGTTTCTGTTTTGTGATTAACGGTCTGTTTCCCATGGCGTTCTTCTGCAACATGCACGGCCGCCATTTAACTTCTGTCCAATGAAAAGAGAAGAAAAGGAGAAAAAACTGGCTTGACCACTTTTTTGCTGACGCATAGTAAGCTCCACGCTTACCCGCATACAGGTAATGCAGTTTTACAAACAAGAACAGGCTTGAGGCGAGTGTAACACTTGTGTCGTGCAGCGGCTTTAATAACGGCTGTAGCGAGTCAAGCGCCTTTTTTCCCATGCTTTAACTCCGTTTCGTTTACTCTGTAGTTGCATTGTTACGTCCTTCTCACTCCCCTGCAACGGCACCATTGAAACAGAGCATCACTAAAAAAAAAAAAAGAGGGGTATTAAGTGCATGGAGACAGTCGAGGTTCGCAAGCATCGTCGCGGACAAAGGCCGTGGGAAGGAGTATTTAAGAAGTGAGGGAGGAAAGGGGGATCTGGGTTCACCAACGTGGTGCCCTAGTCAGTTTATTACGAGTGGCTTCTACGCAGACAAACATCGTCTCATGATGAGTTCTGCCCTACAGCGTCTGACAAAAACGAAAAAGAACATATACTAGCTGGAACAGGCATTTTTTTTTGCACTGTACGTGGATGGGTGCTGGAAGAGAAAACCAGCACGGTGCTTCCCTGACGCTTCTTCTCACTTTTCGACACTATGAGGTTCCCGTTGCTGCAGCGACGCCAAAAAAAAAACCCTTACAGATGGAACTCACGCCCACTTTAGTTTTGTGTCAGCTTGAACCGTTGTTGATTTCCACCCTCTCGGTTCCGGTACAAAGTAGAGAAAGGGGACGTCTCCTGCGCATCTTCCCCAGACTTTTTGCTCTTTTTTTTTTCGACCCATTTTTCTACTGCTGCTTCTCTTTTTTCTACTTTCCTCTACGCCGATCTTTTTTTTTCTTCTTCTTTCTGTCCCCCCCCCCTTATCACCCTTTATCTAAGTACAAGTCTATGGGGAGGATAGCAGTTCTATTGACGCTCTCCGTCTCTCCCCCAACCTCCCTTTCTCTCAGTTGGGCACACAACCCCTGACAGCGACGCTTGGTCGTTTTTTTTTTTGTCAAGTGTGTCTGGCAGCGGAAGCTAAGCGGAAAGCAAAACACAAGGAATAAAAGTAGATTTCGTGACTTGGATCACCGTAGCTAACCTTTCCGCATCACTGTTCGCTTTCATTTTCCTTCCTGCCCCCTTCACGGGTGCACCAAAAAAAAAAAAACCCGAACCTTGCTGTGATAGTAGCAGGTCATCCTCGCCACAGCCGTGTTGACTTCATTTCGTTACAGTTGCATTTAAGACTATTAACAAGACGGAGGATGCACTTCGCACACATCGGCGCGCGGGTGCGAATCAGGGTGGGGATGCTGCGATGCAAGGTCATCCGGCTTTCCCAGCCCCTCGCCGCACCCCACACCCGCGGCTTCTGCACCACTCCCACCTCTCCACTGCTTGCCGGGTTGCACACCAGTCGGCTGTGCTTAGTAGACTTAAGCAACACTAACGGGGCTGCTACTCCCTCGAATCTTGATAAAACCACGAGCAGCGGCAGGACGGAAGACCGCATTACAACGGCCACCGCAGGAAAGGGGAGCGCGAAGGACTCGAGGGGCACACCTGCTACTATCGACAGCGATGTCGCAGCAGTCCAGAAGGACTACAACGAGAAACGTCAGCAACACAGCGACGACGGGGACGGCTTCCACGAGGACGCAATTGTCGTGAAGGACGACAAGGGCAACTCCATCACACGCATTCGACGACTTCCGCTGACCCTCATCGAGGAGGTGCCGCTGCCGCAGCGCATCTTGACGGATCTGGAGCTGATCATGATGGCGTGGTGTGAGGAGCACGCGCGGCAGTACGCCCTTTTCATGACCTTTGTACGCATTGGCATTTTTGTGTTGCTCTTCATCATCCTGTATGTGTTCTACAAGACAACGCTGTCGAGCGAGCGGGTGTTGCGTGGTGTCGACAAGATGCCCGCTGATCTACGCATTGGCAATGTTGTGTACTTCGACGTCACTGAGAACGGCACCGACATCGGCCGCATTGTCATTGGCCTGCTTAACGAGGACTGCCCCCTCTACTGTGAGTATTTCCATCGTCGCTGCACCGGCAGCGGTGGCAAGGGCGAGTCGTTCCGTGGCATGCCCCTAGCTGCCATCGTCCCGCGACACTGTCTCATCTTCGGCGATGGCCACGAGATGGAGCACGACGTGCCGGGCTTCGACTCGCATTACCTGCCGACGGAGCACCTGAGCAGCGGGGCGTGGCGCGGTGCGCTGTCGGCCATTGCCTACGGCCCGAATCGCGAGAGTCCGAACTTTGCCATCCACATCTCCTCCGGCGACTACCGACCACAGGTCTTCGCGATCGTGATTGGTGGCTACAACGTCATCGAGCGCATTAACCAAGCCGGCTCGAAGCACGGCAATTCACCAAAGCGGCAATACGTGATTGAGGGCTGTGGTGAGTTGTGCACGCTGGCCAAGTCGCACATTGCACCGATGCCATGGAAGCTGTACGAGTCCGTTTCGGTCGGCTACGACGAGGAGAAATTCGGACCGCGGCTCTCACCTGACGTGCTGCGGCATTCAGATGAGGTGGGGGCGGCTGCGTATGCAAAGCTGCACAGCACCACCGAGGCGGCGGGTGCGACGTCTGCGTCAGCGAAGAAAAAGTGGTGGTTCTTCTGAATTCACAGAACAACGAAGGTGGCGCATACAGAATGATAAAGGGTGAATGCACCAAAAAGAGATGTGTGGAGAGGCGACATTTTTTTTTAGCGCATTCTTTTATGTTTGTTTCTCTTTTGTCTGTACGAAGGCCGACTTTGCTTGCCGCTCCTTCGCCTGCTTTGTTTGTATTTGGCGTGCACACGTCTTCTTTAGGGTGGTGAGGAGGGGAGGAAGGAAGCAAGCGCTCAAGAGCTTTGCCTACGACAACTTCTCGTTTTTTCTTGTTCTAGCGGGTCGCCTACCCCCTCCTTTCCTCCCCTCTCCCCACACCCACCAACACGCGCACATGCACTCTTCCCGCCGCTCCCATTGCTGCTACACAGTTTTCCAGTGGACAGTGTCTTGGAGGCGTTATTGTTGGTATTCACTTTTTTTTTCCTGTTAGTAACTGGGTTGGTTCTCCTTCGTTTCTGATACGAAAGGAAGAAGACAAGGAGCTGGATCTTTGGGTGTGTTTGTGTGTTTGTGTGTGCAGCGTGGTGTTCTGTACAAATAAAGAGAGATGTATTGGAAATTTTGTATATGTCTGTTTTCTTTGTCTGTTCTTTGATTGGTGTCACTTTTGTTGGCGCTGCCGATGCGCTTTTTCTTTTTTGTTTTGGGTTGGACTCTGTCTTATCGGGAGCTGACTCATTACTTCACACACACACACACACACACACACACATGCACACGTGTGCACGTCCGCTTGCGGGTGCGCGAGCACGTTTATTCTTTCTTTCCTTTCTTACACCTTTCTCTTCTCGTGCTTCACTGACACAAGCTCTTTTTTGTTTTTTTAACACTCAAATGCACTGCAGCTAGAGTCGCGAGCAGCTGCAGCGTCCGCCTTCTTTTCATTACTCTAAAGGGGTTGGGGGATGGGAGGCGAAGAGAGAAAAGGACCGTTGGAAGCGCAAAGCAAAGAAAACAACACACGCACACACAAAAAAAAAGACTGCAAAGAGCGACGTGTTATGCTCTACGGGGAAAAAAAAGTTAGTGTCTCGGTATTATACATGTACCTGAACGTTCGACGATTGTGCAACTGCATTGATGGCGGGGTACGGCTCTCTTCGAACCCTTCTCTTCAACCAGGTTATAAGTCAGAGAGCACATTTGCAACTGCGACAGAAACAGCATCAACAAGAGAAACATCGTATCATCCTCTCGTCTCCGTTTACGCATGGTTTGCACAGTGGGAAACATCCGTTGACGGAGCCTCGATATCTCACTCTCCTTCCACTCCCCCCGACCTCCTTCTTCATTATCTTTGGCCACTCGCATCCATGACAAACACACCAAAAAATGAGACTTTTCTTTTCTTTGCCGGCTGCTTATAAACGCACGCATACGCGTACACACGTTTGTGTATTCGTGTCCTCCAGTCGGAGTGAAGCAACGCGATCCGCGCGCAGAGCCTCACACACGCACACACGTAAAGGAAAGGAGAAGAGGCGTCGACATAAGAAGTTAGCGAGGCTGTGATGTTGCACTTTGAAGGCAGCAGCCTGCTGCGGCACCACGTGGTGTGCAGCGTCCTGTCGAAGCGACCAATCCGCCTCACACACATCCACGATGACGAGGATCCGATGGGTATTCAGCCGTACGAAGCGAACTTCCTCAAGTTCATCGACCGCGTTACGAGCGGGTCGTCGTTTCAGTGCACGGAGAACAACACAGTCTTGCAGTTCACACCTGGCATGATCCTCGGTGGCTCCTTCTCTCATGAGGTGCCATCGCAGCGCTGCGTCACGTACATCATCGAGGCGGCGCTGCTGCTGCTGCCCTTCGCGAAGTTTGACTCGCGCATCACCTTTGTCGGTGCCACGCAGGGCGAGCTGGATCTCTCCGTCGACACCGTCCGCACAGTCACACTGCGCTGGCTGCAGCTCTTTGGGGTGCAGGGCAGTCTACGCATTATCCGGCGCGGTGCCGCCCCGGGTGGAGGTGGTGCGGTGGAGTTGGAGGTGAAGGCGATTCGACGACTCTCCAGCGCCACGACGAAGGAGCGTGGACGAGTGCGACGGGTGCGTGGCATCGCCTTCGCCTCTCGCACCGCCGCAGATCTGCCGCAGCGCACGGCAACAGCGGCAAAGGGCGAGCTGCTGAACCTGCTGCCGGATGTGTACGTTGTGACGGACGTCGACAACGGCAAGGCGAACCGCAAAGAGCGTGTGAGTGGGTATGGGGTGGTGTTGGTGGCCGAGACGACGAGCAAGCTGTGTGTCATTTCGCAGGAGTCCGTCGCGATGCCGCAGGAGTCGCCGGAGGAGGTTGGGAAGCGAGCGGCGCGGCTGCTCTTTGATCAAATCTACGAGGGCGGTTGTGTGGATGTGCATCATCAGATGATGGTGTTGCTGCTCATGGCGCTGAGCCCGGACGAGGTGTCCACGGTGCGGTTCGGCCAGCTGAGTCCTAGCGGGGTGTCGGCGCTGATGCTGATGGACTCGTACTTTGGCGTTTCATGTGCCATTAAGCCGGATCCGTCGTTCGCCGGCCCCGAGTTGCCACCCTCCACGTTAGTCACCTGCTTAGGCAGCAATGCAATCAATGTGTGGAAGAAATCGAGCTAATCTGGAGAAGGCCCCGCCATGCGCCTCTCCGCCACTTCTTTTTGTTTGTTTTGTTGGCTTGCCTGCCTGGCTGTCAGCTTTTTTTTTTTGCTAGTTTTTGGTTGTTACGCTCTCGTCGATCGTTGTACTGCTGGCTCTGTCCTAGGATTCTGTTTTATCTGCGTTTCGCTCTTCTTCGTTTTCTCTCTGTTCTTTGGAGACGCCGTCGTTTCTTGCCGCTGCAGATGGGTGTAAAGGGCAGGTGGGTAGTGTGTGAAGCACCATTGAACCATCGCACTTCACTTTTTTATAAAATTCCCTTTTCTCCTGAAGCGGTGGATGATCAGAACGTAGCCCGCTTTTTTTTTTTTAAGCAAGGGCAGCGGTAAGCGCTAACTAACGTGCCAGCTCTTTTCTGGCTTAGCTTCTCACGCTGTTCCTTGTGTTGTCGTTTAAATAAGTAAAAAGAAGAGTAGCAGTACAAAACCTATGACGTGAGCTTGTGCAGTGGTAATGGTTCCTACCTCTCTTCTTGTGTGTATGTGTGTGTGTTGTGTAGCAGGGAAAACGTGTTTGCTGTGCTGCTATTGACTCAGCAGTCCAAGAGAGCCGTTACTTTTTTCCGGCTGCGCGTCGATGGGTAGCCTGGCGATCCACGAACTTGATCACACCACTCGAGGTGCTGGCGCAGCTTCCTGAGTATTCGATTAACGCACAAAACACATAAAGCAGACCAAAACAACAACAAAAAGGAAGTATCAGCGCATGAAAATGGCTGCGGTTTTTCTTATCTGTCTCCCGCTTCTTTTCTATGTTGTCGCTGCAGCTTTGTTATTACTCGTTTGGAAAGTCGGTGTAGTGGTGAAGATACGCTTGCTAGTAGAGGGCGAAGTTCACACACACACACACACACGCAGTTACTCCTCGGCAAATAAAGCCCCTTTCCTCGCCTATTCATCGAGCGAGCTGGTAAAGGAAGGCGGAGAAGCCAGCATGAAATCCTTAGGATGAAGCGAAAACAACACACGTGCACAAAACAATACACCATCGATCAAGACTCCATTCCTCCTGAATCTCTCTTCCCTTCTTACACCGCCACGCGCGTACACGCTCCTCGCTTTGCATCGGTCCCTTTCCTATTCTCGTGCAGTCACCGTCCTTTCCTCTTCACGCTTTGTCCGCTGCACGGAGGGCCACATCCGAAAGGAGAACTGCCAACGCACCATTTTTTTTTTCTCTTTTTTGATGTGCGCTAGAGCGACAACATTGTATTTATTTTCCTTCGGTTCTTAAAAAAGAGCTAGGAGGATAAACAACAGATAGAAATACAAGAAACAGCGTACAGTACACCTTCCCCCTCCTTTTTTTCTCCTGCAAGCCGCGCCGCACAAGTAGGCTTGTCACAGCGAAGTGAACGAGCCCTACGTACTGAAGACACCGCAACACTACATTTCAACCGCATATCAATCCAGCGAAACGAAACCAATAAAAACAGAGCTTCAACTATCAAATAGAACGGAAGCCCAAAAGAGAACAAGAGAGACGAAATGGATGTGAATCTCTCCAACCGCGGTCTCTTCTCCTTCGACGCAGCGCAGGCGAAGCAGACGTTAATGAAGGCAATCCAGCACTCCACTAACGACAGCAACTCCGGTGCCGCTGCGGCCTCTGCTGAGAAAGCCTTGACACTCGCGGCGGCTGCGCCGTCCGCCTCGATGGCCGCCCTCTCTCTTATTCGTCAGCTGAACCTGTCGTACAACTCGCTGCACATCTTCACGGGCGGGGAGGCGCTGCGGGGACTAGCGGTGCTAGATCTGTCACACAACGAGCTGGCCCGGCTGCACGGACATGCCTTACCCTCCTCGTTGGTGAGGCTGAACCTTTCGCACAATCGTCTGGCCCAGCTGGCCCAGCTGGCAGACTGCACGCCGCGGCTTCAGGAGCTGGACGTGAGCCACAACCAGCTGTCTGCGTCCGCCTTGCGTGGCTTGCCCTCTTCGTTGACCCAGCTCAATGTCGAACGGAATGAGATTGAATCTTTGGCTCCGTTCAGCGCCCTGCTGCACGTGGTGCGGCTGAACGTCGCACACAATCAGCTGGAGAGCAACGATGTGCTGCAGTCGCTGCGCTCCTTGCACTCCCTCCGCTTTCTCGATCTACGCGGCAACCCAATCAGCAGCGGCACCGAAAGCGGCCTTCGTCGGCAGGACAGCGGTGACGGCAGTTACCGTGATGGGGGCAGCGCGAGTTTGGGTGGGGAAAGGACGATGACGCAGCAGAGCCTCGTGGGGATACTGAGCAGCGTTGTGCCGCGTCTTGCGCAGCTGAACGGCCAGCCGCTTTCACAGGCACCAGAGAACCGCATCATCCGAAGCGCACGCAGAGACAGCGGGGGGAAGCAAGAGCGACCCCCGCAGAGTAGCGGTATCCGGCCCGACGAGGCGTCGTCGCAGCGACGTAGCGCACGAGGTGGCAAGGTGATTGGCGGTACGAAGGGCGACTCAACCCACCTGACAAACACCAGCCGTGATGCCTCGGTGTCGCGGCCAGCGTTGGAGGTGCGACTTATGCAAGCGAAGGTAAATGAGCTGCGCCGACTGCTGCTCGCGGCCCAGGACGCAGAGAGTAAGGCGCGGCAGGAGCGCGCGCTGCTCACGGAGAACGTGAAGAGTACTGCCCGGGTGATTGATCAACAAGGGGCGGAGCTGGAGAGGCTTCAAGACGAGATCGCGCAGCTTCGCGAAGAGGAGCGGCTGCTGCGGGTGCCCATCGCCACCGTCGAGGAGTCCTTTGAGCAGGTGCACGCGTCGCTGCTGGCAACCAAGGCGAAAGCGAGTGCGGCAGGCCTTCAGTGAGGCAAGCAGCGCAGAGAAAAAAAACCTGCAATGCACTGGTAAAAGAAGTGAGGGGTAGAGAAGGAGAGAGGTGCGTCGAAACAGATGGCAAGGCGCGCACGTAGAAAGGGGCATCCACCGTGCTACGGATAGAACACACGAACCATAGACATGGCGAAACTAACTGCAACTTCCATGGCAAAACAATAGCATTAAAAAAGAGAATAATAATAAGTGGACCTCTCCGAAAGTTCGGTGTGCCAATAAGTCGCTTCTTTCGATCCGTCGCAAAACAGCAGAAAACAGCAACAGTAACTGGAAAGCAGTCGGCCACTGCGAGTGACTGGGAAACCAAAAAAAAAAAGTGCTCCGGTAGTATAGCAGCTCGTCAAAGCTGTTCATAGAACGCAGGGTGCGCTACATGTGCTTTGCACAGCGTTCGCCGTCATTTTCTCTTTTTCTCATGGGCTCGAGCTCCGAGTTATGAAGTTACACGTCCTACTGCTCCTTTTTTTTTCAGTTTCGAAACCCTTCGTTTCCTTCAGGACTGGGCAAGTGGGCTTTGTGTGTGTGTGTGTGCTGCAGTTTAGCCCCTTCGATTGTGAGAAAACTCACAACAGAAAACAACAGTGGAAACACCTACTTTATCTTGTCTTATTGTTTCTACTGGGAAACCAACTATGTGATTCCCGCCTTGGATAGACTTGCCTTTTTGTTGTTGTTGTCCTCTGCTCTTTCCTAAGGTAAGAGGTGATCATCGCTCTGCTTTCATCGACAAGGTTTGTTGCTACGGTGACGTGCTTGCCGCCGAAGGAGAGAAGCACTGCGTAGTGTGGATACGTGTCGCATCCTCGCACACCCTTCTTCATTGCCTTGTCTTTTTTTTTGTTCACGCTAGATCATTAGAGTACGTATAGACACGAAGACAGCGCGTAGCGGCAATGGACTTCCACATCATCGAGCGCCTCGGCGGTACTTGTCGATGCGTGACACTCTTCACCTTCGCCATCCACTTCTTACATTCCCTCTTCAGCGTCGTGAACTACCTTTCCTGGGTGCGACGGGAGAGCTCACTGGTCGAGACGAGCATGAAGCACGCCTACCTCTCCATGACTGTGGTGTGCTGCGCCTTCTACTTCCTCGGCGCCTCTGTGTTTTACATGTGGGCGTGGCGCTTTCCGGAGCCGGAGGAAATCGCGAAGCGGCGCCGCGTTTACGGCGTTATCGTGAACGCCATCTTCTGCGATTTCCCTATGTTTGTGGTGGAGACCCGCATTGTGTGGCATCTGCGCTTCGCCGCTGCCATTCAGGGCTTTACGTACGTCCTCACCTGCATCTCGTTCTGCTACTCGCTGCTGCGTGTGTGGTTCTTCTTTATGGTGCGCCTGATTAAGTTCCGCCTTCCCAGCGCGGCGCGGCTTGGTGCGAACTACCCAGCCCTATCCGGTGTTGCCCGCCAAGACCTAGATGAGTTGGAGTTCAACAACGACGTGGCTGGCATGCGTGGGGGTGGCGCCGGCAACATGACGGATCGCGCCTTCACATCGGATATAAACGGCACCATTGTGGGCGACACCATCCTGCTAAACCGAAATGCAGCCACCTACAGTGACGACGGCCGCGCTGGGGGTGGCGTGTATGGCGGCGGCACCCCGGCCCCTCTCGACCGCGGCAACCGCGGAGACGCGTACTACGGTCCGCGGTTGCCGTCGTCCCGCTATGCTCAGCAGTCGGTGCGCTTCGACGACGTGGAGGAGCAGCCGAGGCAGGGGTACTACGGACGCCACAGTGAGAGCGGTAATCGGCCAGGGGTCCCTTTTCGCATCTAGTTTTCCAACGGGCGAACAGGAAGAGTTGAAAAAAAAAAAAACAGCACAGAATCTGAGTGATGGCGCTGTCTTCACTTTTTCTTGTCTGGTAGAAAGTGCATCTTTTTTTTTGTGTGTGTGTGTGCGTGTGTGCGAGGGTCAGGTCTAACGACACGTGCGCCTGCTGTGATTGGTGTACATGTATTTGTGTTTGTTGCTTTTATGTCGACCAAGGGGGCGAACACGCGCTCCATTAGACTTTCCTTCGTTTTTTTTTCCTGAAGAACTTCTAGACTTGCGAGGTGAGTCCATTCACTTCAGCGCGATCGTGTTTTTTTTTCCCCTTTGTGTGTGTGTGTGTGCATGTGGTAGTGTGGTATCTTTGTTGCTGTTTTGCTGCTTTTACGCGTTAGCTCACCGTGAGATGATGCAATCAGATGAACACACCAGTAAATAAAAAAGAGAGAGTAGGATTTTTCACACGCCCTTCGCTCTTCTAGAGGCTCTCCTCTCATGTGTGTGCTTTTTTTGTTCTCCTTTTGTGTTCTCTGCGCTTCTGCGGTTGCCGTTGCGTCTTTTTTCTTTCTCTCCCTTTTCTTTTTCCTGTCTTCCCTCGCAGTACGGCGGATATAGGAGAAGAGGAGGGCTTCACCCACACCAGGAACAAACAAGGAAGAAGAAGATAAAGCGAGTGATTCACTGCTGATGCAGTGAGAGCAGCTGACAGCACAGAAAGAGGACATTTGACCCTCCCCTCCCCCCTTCCTTCTTTCCTTCCGTCTGTGGCCGAGAAAGATGCTCGATCGCAAAGCAAAGCAGCAACAACAACAACAAACAAAAAAAACAAGGAGTAATAAGGGAGGGAGAGTAGCTGGAAAACAGACACATCAGTACGGCAAGCGAATGAGGAGACGGAGAGAACCAGAGAGGGAGGGGGAGAGAGATAAGGTGGGTGTGTGACTTGCGTTGCAAGCTGAAACCTCCACGTCTATAGACACTGCTGATACTGCGCGCTCGCTGCAAGTTGAACTGTCTCTCTCTATCCCCTCTTTCCTCATCCTTCTCCTTCACTCGATTTCCCTCCTCTCTCTCATTCTTTTCGTGTCCTGCTCTTTATTAACACTGTTCTCTCCCCCTCTCTATCTTTGTGCGATCATCCATCTCCACACATATCTGTACAGTGTTTCTCCACTACCTTACAAAGATGGTCAGCATCAAGTGTGGTTCCCGCCGCAAGGCCCGCCGTGCGCACTTCCAGGCACCGAGCCACGTGCGCCGTGTGCTGATGAGCGCTCCGCTGTCGAAGGAGCTGCGCGCCAAGTACAACGTGCGTGCCATGCCGGTGCGCAAGGACGACGAGGTCATCGTGAAGCGCGGCACTTTCAAGGGTCGTGAGGGTAAGGTGACGGCGTGCTACCGCCTGAAGTGGGTGATCCACATCGACAAGGTGAACCGCGAGAAGGCGAACGGCTCCACCGTGCCCGTCGGCATCCACCCCTCCAACGTCGAGATCACGAAGCTGAAGCTGTCCCACCACCGCAAGGCGATCCTCGAGCGCAAGGACCGCTCCACCAAGAGCGATAAGGGCAAGGGCAAGATCTCCGCTGCGGACAAGGCCATGCAGCAGATGGACTAAGCAAACGAACGTCGCTGTTTCGCCATCTCGTTTCTTTCTTCAGCCTTTTTTATATATGTGTGTGTCCGTCTTCCAACCACCCGGTCACGTGGGGCGTTGCTTGTGGAACGTCTTCGAGGTGAGAAACACATTACTTTTATCTCCTTTCTCTTTTTGTTATCCAACGTGATACGAAAACAAACAATCAAAACAAGAAATGCGAAAACAGCGAGCCGGGTGATCACTACAGCATGTCATACCCGAGGCAGGAGCTCCCTTCCTTTCTCTCTTCGGTCCGTGATTGCTGTGAGAAGCGACAGCAATCACGGCGAAACGGGAAGGAGGAGACGGAGAACAGACTCACAGGCACTTAAATAATGTAGTGGTAATCTGCCGACAGGTACTGTTCAACGTCACCCCTCCCCGTCCTCGTTTTTTTTCCTGCTCGTCCGTCAGCAGTGCTGCGCAAACGAAAAAAAAAGCACTGTGTTACGAGCGATGCTGTCTTACACGCGCTTATGTAGTTTTTCGCTGATTTGACTTCATCTGCTTTTTTGGGACGCATCATTAGCGGTTCTCCTCCTCCTCTGCTTCTCTCGCGATTTTCTTCTCCCTCCCTTGCCGCCTTGCTTTCTTTTTGGTTGTGTGAACACTGTTGAACACAGGCGTCTTCTAGCACAGCTTGTTAGTGTGGATTCGGCTACTTAAGAGTGTAAGCTCTTTTTTTTTCACGGGAGGCATTCCCACTCCTCTTGTGAGTGCCATTTGCAGTACGGAGCTCGTTGCGCCATCGTCAGCGCGAAGAAGCAAAGAAGAACATAGAAAAGGGCGCGCACTGTCGTATTATAGAGCAAAACCATAGGCTTTGGGGGTGGTAGATATCAAAGAGACCGACTCTTTTCTCTTCTGGTGTTTGTTTGCTGTGCCCGTTGCCTTCTCCACCTTCAGAGGAGCGTGAAGGTGCCCACCGCCCTTTCTTTTCCCCTAAAAAACAACAATAGAGCTGCCGTCGAGCTCCGTACTGCGGGAGCACGACTACTCCCGCCGCCCCAGTTGAGCTTTTTTTTTCTATTTTTAGTATCATAGGGCTGCCCCACATGATCACTCGACTTGATAGCGCAAGTACACGCAAGCTTTCTGCTGGCCAGGTCATCACCGACCTCACAAGCGTTGTGAAGGAGCTGCTGGAGAACGCGCTCGACGCGCATGCGCGGACGGTGAAAATCCGCCTGGTGGACTACGGCCTCGAGGAGATCACTGTTGACGACGATGGGACGGGGATCCCACTGGGTCCTGTACTTAATGTGGAGGCAGGGACGCTGCATCGCGGTGCCACCACCCCACTGCTGTCTAGCCGAGCGTCGACGAAGCACTGCGACGCCACCGCTAACGAAGGCGACGGTGTGGCCTCTTCGTCCTCCCCCTCCTCTCCGTTCTCCTTGCTCCATCAGCACAGCAGCGACGGCAGCAGTGCTCCCACATACCCCGTAGACCCCACAGGCAGCTGCGTAGAGGAGACTGACCCTCGCGACCCGTCGCTGGGCTTTCGTGGGGAGGCGCTCCACTCCCTGGCACACGTGAGCGTGGTGACGGTGGACACCCGAACCCGCGCAACGGCCCCGTACACCCTCCGCATCGCCTACGATCGCACCACGCAAACCTCTAGCTTGACTGTCACATGCTTGCGCGATGACGATGGCACCACTGTCACCGCACGTCGCCTCTTCGAGCACCTGCCGGTGCGGCACCGCGAGTACAAAAAAAACTGCCGCCGCCAGCTGAGCAAGGCGACCAGCACGGTGAAGCAGTACGCCGTGTCGCACCCGCAGATACGCCTGCTGATGACGCATCAGGAGTCGCCGGCGTCTGCGGTGACGACGTTGGTGTCCCTCACCGGCTCTGGTGACCTAAGCCGCAGCGTGACGGAGGCCTACGGCGGCCTGTGCGTATCACACATGCAGCGTGTGGACTGGTCGTTGTCGTTTGGCGAGGTGAGCGGCTTCGTCTCGAAGGTAGACGGCGGCGGGCGATTAAGCAGCGACCACCAGGTCTTTGCGCTGGATGGGCGGCTGGTGGACCTGCCACGGCTGAGTAAGGCGATCAACGATGCCTTTGTGCAGTGCCTCCCCAACGCATCACAGAGGCTGCAGGTCACATTTTTCTTGCAGGTGAGAACAAAACCCTCGCTGCAGTACGACGTTAACCTCACCGGACAAGCGGAAGGTGCTGCTCGCGCAGGAGGAGCGCCTCGCTGACGATGTGTATCAGCGGGCGTTGCGAGAGTTTAGCTTGGCTTCGCAGTCCATAGAACTCACGCGAGAGCAGCGCATTGCCCAGACCAGGGCAGTCGATTTGCGGGCAACGGAGCTCACGAAGCTGACACGCACACCGGTGTCCGCCACGTCCTTCCCGCAGTTCGTCTTCAAGCGGCCGCGGCCGGAGGAGTCCGCTGCGGATGACGGACTCCTCCACGGTAGCAGCAGCGGCAATAGTGGAAGGAGGGGCGGAGCGCTCTCCGGCACTGCAGCGGCGCCGCCGATGGACCTTCGCAACCTGGGCAGCTTCCTGTACGATGAGCCCGATACAGAAGGAGACGCCCTGGATGCACCGTTGTCTAGTGCCGATGACTTGCTCCCACCCTCCTCCTCCTCCTTGTCGACGTCGAGCAGCACAGCAGAGGGCGAGGTGGAGGAGGGGAAGGTCGACACCGACGTCCCCGGCGCTGGTTCACTCGCGCACGCCTCTCCGGCAGGTGAAGTTGCCGCCAAGGCAGTGGAAGTGACGCGGCTATCAGACGAGGGCGGTCGTCGGCGCAGCGGTGGTGGCGTGTGTCACCACTGTACCTTTCCCCACCTCGGTGAGCTGGTCAAGGTCGATTTGTTCCCACGTGCCGACGAAGCGAGCGTGCCGGATGCGATGGCACCCAAGAGTGGACGATCCGCGAAGTGTGGCGCACGCACGCTCGGCGCTCAAACCGACTCGGACTTGACGCAGTACTTCAGCAAAAACTCATTTAAGGAGATGCGGGTGATTGGCCAGTTCAACCACGGCTTCATTATTGCCGTCGTGCGGAACGGCGACGTCTTCGTGATCGACCAGCACGCCTCCGACGAGAAGGCGAACTACGAGCGACTCATGCACGACTACGTGGCGACACCACAGCCGCTCGTGATCCCGGTACCTGTGTCGATGGACGCCCACGAAGTAAACCTTGCGATGGAACACAAGGATGCGCTGCAGCACCACGGCTTCAAGGTGCTGCGTGGCAGCGATGACACGAAACTGCTTGTCTGCTCTCTGCCTGTGCTGCCCTATGACGTGGTGAGCGCACCGGATGTGATGGAGCTAGTGCAGCAGCTGGTGCAGTACGGCAACATCACACGCCCGCTTCGTGCAGTGTGGCACTCCATGGCTACCAAGGCGTGTCGCAGCAGCATCATGATCGGCACGGCGCTCACGATGAAGAAGATGAAGCGGATTCTGGAGCGGCTGGGTGAGCTGGAACAGCCGTGGAACTGCCCGCACGGCAGGCCCACACTGCGTCTTCTTGGGAACATGGCTGATCTGCGCAGGGGAAGCAGCGGAGGTGTCCTCATGCTGTGATGGCCGTAGCCATTGTCCCCTTCTTTTTTTTCTGCATTTTCGGGCCGATCTGGCACCACACAGCTTTTTCTTTTGATCGCCTTGGGGGCACGAAGGTACGTGTGTATATGTATGTGATGCGGCGAGCGGCGCGTCAACGCAGACAGGGCGAGACACACACACACACACAATGTGAGGGAAAGAAAACAAGGCGACTCAACCAAACGGCCCAACGCAATTCGCATTAACGCGGCAATGCGCATGGTGGTGATGCGAGGACAAAACACTTGCTTCTGTTTTCTCTTTTGAGAGCTAAGTCGAGTCACACTCCTTCCCCTTGCTGTCCTCCTCTTCCTCCTCTCCGTCTAATCCATCTTGCTGTCGTGCGGCTGAGTATCAGCGCAGACATCAGTGAAGAATAGGTAGCAAAAGAAGGCGAGATCAAATCGTCGCACAAAGAAACACATTCGGAGCGTTGAGAAGGGCTATTGTAGGTGTTTCATACAACCGTCAAAGCGCTTATACGCGCACGCGCACGTACGCACACATCGCATTTTCACTTTAGAAAAGAAGCTCTTACCGTCTTCATAGAGGCATCAATAGATACATAGATCCCAGCTTTTTTTTTTCTTTTGTGTGGCCTCTTGTACAATCGGCTGCTCCTCTACAGACTCGCTCACACATATATACACACATACACACCTTTATAGATTTACAGACTTTAACAAACAAATAGAAGTGATGCTGTGCAGCAGTTCCCCCACAGGGCAACCCGCGGAGGGTGCATCTGCCAGCTGCGGCTCCGACCTTCGCGAGATGAACGAGGCAAAGGTGGCCAATATCCTATCCTACCTCGATAGCGCCTCAGCCCCGACCATCTACGACAAAGGTGCTCACGCCTTCCGCGATGCGAGAAGCGTCACGGGAAGCATATGCAGCGCGATCCCCCTCACATCCTCCGCTCTGCAGCACGTTACTGGCTGCTCGGCCTCGTCCTCTTCGTCGATCGCTCCTTTGCCGGAAAGATGGCCACGCAGCGGTGCTGTCGGTACTCCTACTCCTGCTGCTATTAACGCTGCTGCTGCTGCTGCTCTCCCTTCCTCTGTGAGCGGGTCTGCGATCGTGCCGGCGCCTGCGGTGGCGTGGATCGCCGGCAACGGAGCCGAGTCCGCACACAGCACATACCTCGGCATCAAGAAACGCATCGAGGGCATGCAGTTTGACAATGAACAGCTGCAGCGCGACAATGCGGAGCTGCGCAGCCGACTGCAGCAGTGGCGCGACGAGGAACAGCAACGCAAGGCGGACATGCGTGCAGCCGTGCAGGTCGAGGTCGAGGAGGCGCAGCGGGCCCTCGCAAAGGAGCGGCGTCGCGCAAAGGCTGACAGTGAGAGGGCGGAGAAGGCAAAGGAGGAGCTGACGCGGCAGGTGGACGCCCTCACGGTGAAGCTGCGCGAGGAGGCGGCACGGCGGGTCGAGGAGCTACGCAGGCTAGAGGCAGCCAACGCCGCTGCTGTCTCATCTCTGCGCACAAAGCTGGTCGCGCAGGAGAGGGCGAATCGCGAGAAGTGGCGCCTTGCTGAGGCAAAGCGGATAAAGGAGTCGACGCTGCAGTCCCTTGAGCCCGATATTGTGCTGCTGCTGAATCGTCACAAGGCGGAAAAGGCGCGTTTGCGCGAGGAGTACGAGAATGAGCTCCGCCAGCGGGACGAGGTGATTGCGGCCAAGGATGCCTCGGTAGAGGAGCTGAAGGCAAAGCTGCGCCGCGAGGCGGATGAGGCCCTCACGCGTGAGCAGGACGCCCTTCGTGCCCGCCTGCACGACGAGAGCGAACGCATTCAACGCCAGCTGGAGGAGGAGCGACGGAGTGAGAAGCAGAGACGTGAGCAGCTCGAGCACCACCACGAAGACGAGAAGCTGACGTTGCAGCGCGAGGTGGACCGTCTGGGAAAGGAGGTGCTGCGCCTGCAGCGAGCACAGACAACAGAGCATGCGTCTTTCCACGAGGCCGTCGCCAACGAGGTGCGCCGCGTCACCGCAGAGGCTAATGAGCGCATGACAACGCTGAAAGAAAAGATGCTGCTTGACTTCACCACCCGCGAGCGGGACGCGCAGGAGGAAAACCGGCTCTACCTTCGCTCCAAGGAGGAGGAGCTTCGGCACAAGTGCGAGCTCGAGCGCGACACGGCGATCCAGAAGGTGGTGCAGCGCCTTGAGGCGGAGCACCTGCGCGCGCTGGAGGCGGCACGCGGCAGCGATGGCATGCTGCGCGAGCGTTACACCCAGGTGACGCGCGAGAAGGAGCGACTGCAAGTGGAACTAGACCTTGTGAAGGAACAGCTGAAGTCTGCCCTCGACGTCAGCAAGAGCAAGACGGAGGAGCTGGAGCGCGTGCAGAGTGTGGCGGACCTCTCCCAGCAGCATCTCGACGCTATCGAGAATCGCGTCCGTGCCGAGTACTCGACGCGCATGGGCATCCTGGATCAGGAATGGCAAAAGAAACTGCACGAGTTCGAAGTTCAGCACGTCAAGGAGGTGTGGGAGCTGCAGCAGCGGCAGAGCACGCAGACAGAGGAGCTGAACCGCCTGAAGTCGGAATACGAGATGGAGAAGAAGACAATGGAGCAGCGGCACCACGCAGAACTGAGCCAGATCAACGAGCGCGTGCTGGTTGCTATGACGAAGAAAGAGAACACAATCCAGTATCAGGCGGAACAGCTACTTGCCTTGCAGGAGGCAGTGAGCGTGCGCGACCAGGAGCTCCAGCGGCACAAGCAGCTGCTCATGTAGAACAGCGATAGCCACGTCGTTCTTTCCCTTTCCATCACAGAGTGAGAGCTCGTTGAGAAAAAAAGGGGGTGCACAAAAAGCGCGTACCCGCAAGCTTGAGGGAATCCAGCATTCGCTGTGACGGCTCCTTGCAGCCCCACAACACGCGGCGTGCCGTGTGAAGCTGCCTCCTTCGATTTTCGATAAAGATGCTAGATTAGTTCTCCTGTTCTTTTTTTCCGCCTTTATTCAAAAAAGGGATTTAGATTTACCCCGCCTCTTCCCTCTCTCCTTTTTCCTCCTGTGTGACGCGAGGATGCGGCAAGGCAGCGCTTGAGCGAGCGTGGGAGACGAATGCGCGAGTGTGTGCAAGTGGTTCTGTCATATATGCGTGTTTTCTTTTCTTTTCAGGTGCTTCATATCAGTCCAACGCGCAAACGACAACAAGACGCTTATCCATCTTCCTTCTTTCTTTTCTACAGAAAGGGGACCGCTTGTGAAAACGCTGTATTGCAACATCCTTCTCTTGGTCGCCGAAGGCGGCTGTGAGAGCGGTTGGATTGGCGCCGGGCTTCATCACCATCGTCTTATCGAAGGACACGCCCAATCGACATTTCAGTTGTCGCTGTGCGTTCTCTTGACTTTAATTTCTGTAATTTGGTGGGAAGAACCGGGCGAGTAAAACGAAGAAGAAAAAGAAGCCGAGCAAAGCGAGACGCTGAAGTGGCGCCGACGAAGTAACTCCGTTTTTCGACGGCCACAGGAGCGTTTCCCTACAGTGCACCACTTTTTTGTCTTCACGTCTTCCGTCTTCCTCCTCCCCTCTTTCTTTTTTTTTTGTTTTTCCTTATAAGAACGGCGACACGTGCAGAACACGAGAACTCTCGTTGTCATGCAGCGCGTGACGCTGGACCCCGGCATGCGTCCCACGCTGGTCGCACGACCCGAGGAGGTATTCGGGTGCGGCGAGGTGAACAATGAGGCGATGTGCTCGCATTTCTCTAACGTATCATCTCCCTCAACATACGCGAAGGCAAGCGTGCCGCCCACAAGGGAGCAATTCAAGAGTGAACAGCCAGACTTGGCAACGCCAGCACCTTGGAATGCTGCGGCGGCCCTGCTACAGCTGAAGCTGGCACTGGGCGATGTTCCAAAGCTGCACCACACGGTTGGCAACGCCGACGCCGACGCTGTGACGTGGTCTTCACCTCCGTCAGCCGCCTTAACGAACGCATCTCAGCTCTCTGCGGCGGCACGCGAAGCGCCGTTATCTCGCTCTTCTCCGTCTTGCAGCGCGACCTTTCTCCCTCCTGTAGTGCGGTACAACTCTGCGGCCACATCACCACTGACGTCCGGCTACGCGCAGCGTACGCTGTGCGGCATCGTCGAAGCGTGCAACCGATTAGAGAAGAAACTTAGAGCCAAAGACGCGGGGAAGAAAGGGACGTTTATCGAGGACCTGCGATGGGCCCACGTCATGCACTGCCTGCGGGAGCCTGAGCTCGTCGCCCAGCTGCAGCGTCGTGCGGATGCTGCAATTTGGGAGAAGGTGCACGCGTACCGCGTAAACTACCTCCTTAACGAAGAGCTGCGCGCCCGTCGTGTACCGGCGGAGATCGCACAGGATAACTTCCAACCTTTTCTCCATCAAGTGCAGCAGAGTCGTGCGATGCTGGAACGTTACCTATACACCCAACGCGCCATCGACGCGGTGGCGCCGTCGCTGGAGGCGGCCGCTGTGCGTGCAGAGTCTCTGCACGAGGTGGCCTCGATGTCGTCGCCAAAGACCTCCTGTGCCCTGGAGACGATGAAGTGCGGCATGAAGGATTTAACAGTGCAGGTGCGGAAAGACACAGATCAGCTGCAGAGGAACATGGAGGCCTTGCTGCGCCGTCTCGATGCGCTAAAACCTGCGACAGCGGCGGCACTGCCACTGTGCGCGCACGGGCTGCATGAGCGCTGACGCAAATACAGAAAGCGACAAGGGCCAACAACGATGAAAACAAGGACACACACGCACACACTCAAAAAGAGATGTTTGGCATTCAGCACCACAGATGAGATGATGGCAAGAGGGGAATGGGGGGGGGGAGGTGGTACGTTTCTTTCTGCTTTCAATTGTCAAGGTGAGCGTCTCCCTCTCGCCTCACTCTTGCTTTTTTTTATTCCTACCCCCCCCCTCCTTTATTCATGCGGCAGTCGTTCAGTGGGCATATACCCACTCACATGTGCAAGCACACTGATATGCTGATGGAGATGGCAAACTGCAAGCCGTGGGACTGCTCGCAACGACGCGAGCGGGGCGCGCAACTGTTGCGATCGGCGTTCATGGCTGCTCACCACTTTCTTTCCCCTCGTCTGTCTTCCTCCCCCCTCACCCGCTACGCTCGCTAAAAAAAAAATTCCAATGTGCACACACACACACACGTTGACACGCATTCAAACGAACGGAAAAAAACGAAAACAGAAACGACGTTTTCAACTCTCGCGTGAACGATGGCACCCGTCGATGTAGAAAGGGTGTACGACATTTTCCACCTCTTCGCCGTTAGCCCTGGTAAGGGGGCGGCCAAGGAGGCGTACATTCCAGCGTACTTCTTAGCTATCGCCACGCGCGAGGTGGGCTTCTACCCCACTACTTCTGCCGTTCACAAGTTCATCACGGCGGTGCCAACCGCCTCCTCTGGAGAAATCACTTTTGCCGCCTTTTTGCAGTTTTGCGAGGATGTCGCGCACACCAACCGACCTGGCCGGTCGGGTATCTACAAGCTGGTCGACGACCTCGACACCCGAGGCGGCGGGCTGATCAGTCGGCGTGAGCTCTTCCTTATTCTTACGAACGGCTCAGCGGACATCTCTGACGGTGAGATCGACGCCATCATGGAGCTGCTGGATCCCACCCTTTGCGGGTACGTCGAGCTAAAAGACCTCGCTGCACTGCTTATTGAGGCGTGTCAGCACCAGCGGTCGCTCTCCCGCACCTCGCGCTCGCGCAGTCGCCACGAAACTCCCGTGCAGCCTATCACTGCGCTCTCGGTAGAAGACGCGGCTGAAAAGCAAACCCCACCGCCGCAGCAACCGCAGCCCGACTGCCGACGACACCACCACCACCACCGAGAACGGCAACACCACTCCTCGCATTCCCGCTCACCGCACCGGGCGGCAGATGCTCCGCCGTCACCGCCACCGCCGCAGCACCAGCAGCAGGAAGGAGGGAAAGGCAACGCTGCATCAGAGAACCGCCCCGCCGCTGCCAACGCCCCTGCTCCACGCCGAGTGCGCCGCTTTGCTGCATCCAATCGATGCCGCAATAGCGGAGCGGGACAAGACGCGCAGGAACCGTCTCCGCAGCCACCCACCCAGCAGCAGCCGTCGTCGTCCCCTGCGGGTGCTGTCGGTGGTGACGAGCGTGATCGTTCCTTCAAGCGCACCGACATCGGCTCCAACGGCGAGGTGGCCTACCGCAAGTACGGCAGCCTGTACCGTCGCGCGGAAACCTTTGAGCGCAACCAGAGTGCTGCAACAGTGGACGTGGACTGCCCGCTGTCGGTGAATGGGACTGCGACGCGGCACAAGGCGAGTGAGGAGGCGCGCACGCCGTCACCACTGTCACGTCGTCCGCACGCGGCGGCAGGAATGTCGTCACCGCAGTCCTCCCCTCCGAAAGGCCCAGCTGCACCCCTTCCGTTAGGACCCTCTTCTCCTGGAGCAACGCCCCCTGCTGCTTCTCCGCCCAAGGCTGCTGCTGCGACAGGGCCGGGTTCTGCTGTGTCTTCGACCAATGAGCCACGTCAAGGCGCTACGTCACCTGTGGCGGCGAAGAAAGCAGCGGACCTGGTCACAGTGAAGGATGGGGAGGAGGAGACGAACTACTACTCGCGGGTGGAGGGCACCACCACGGTGCAGCCAACGTGGACCGAGCCGCCGCAGCAGCAGCATCTTTCCGAGTCGCCCGTAGATGCGCCGCACTCACCGCCGGAAGGTGTGACGCCGGCGACCCCGAGTAACCCTTCACGCACGAAAACAACCAAAACGAAGTGCTGCACCATGTTCTAGACATCGATGCGCGCTGAGAGGGAGAAAGAAAGGAACCTCTCAAAGGCTGCGTTTTTGGACCTGTGTGTGTGTGTGTGTGTGTGTGTGTTCACCGAGCTACGGCAGCCCCCCCCCCAAAAAAAAAAAGGGCGAAAGAAATGAAGGGGGAATGCACGTGCCTCTTTTCGGTACTTTTTTGCTTTTTGTCTCGCGTTGATCGTCGTTTTCTCTATCTGCATTTGACTGCTGTGAAGGGGAGAGTTCTTGCTGGCCACCGTGGCGCCTCCATCAGCTATGTGTGTGTTTGTGTGAGTGTGCGCTGTATCTACTTATCATTCCACAGTAGCGGTTCTTCTTTTCATTTTTTATTTTGTTTTTCCTTTATTCCCTTGTACGGTTCATTGCTTCTCCCGATGCAAACAGCTGTGTGTGTTGTGTGTGTGTGTGTGTGTGTGTGAATGCACGCGTGCACGCGCTCTGTTTGCGTGTGGATAGTGCTTCCCCTGTATCTCATCCCAACGTAACCCTTCACTATGAGGAAAGAAAGAGCAACAACAACAACGGAAAGAGCCAACGAATCGAGGCGAAGCACCCGCTATTTGTACTCTTGCACACGTTTTTTTTTTTGTCTCAGTGGATCGCTGAAACAAGTTGTTCACGCTAGTATGTCCGCGCCAATTGTTATTTAGTTCTTTGGCGTGTGTCTGCTGTCGGTGTGTGTTGTGTGCATGCCTGTGTGGCTGCATAACCTTCCTCCACACATACTGCGGATGTGCTGCAAAGAGCCAGTGATTTAGGAAAACCGTGAGCACTTCTTCAGGAGCTGCAATCATGGACAAGAAGAACTACGCTTCTACACTCGCTCTTTTTTTTTCTGATTAGCTATGGCGGTGAGTCAATGCACCAAGCAGCTGGACACAGGAAGAACTTCATCTTCTGTTTTGAGGGCACTCTGTTATCCGCCTAGATGGCTCACACAGCTTCCTTTCCCACCACCACCACTACTAACACCATTTCCCCTTCTTGACCCCTTTCTTTTTTCTTCTAACCAACGTGGAGGGCAACTGCGCTTCCCTCGACGCCCAAGAACGGCCAAGTAAGTCAATACTACTAATAGTCCTAGAAGTCACTCGCTCACCTATCTACACGTGACGTTCTAGTTCCGCCATCTAGGCCACGGAACACACACACACACACATATATATATATATATATATACATAAGGTGCGCCGTAAAAGCAATAGAAGAGGTAGAAAAAAAAAGATTACCCTTCCTGATTGAATCTCGTACTCTCTCCCCCACTCGGCGGAAACAAGCAAGCAGATAGATTAAACGACGCAGAAGAAACTCGTTTGGTCTTTTCAGAGAAAAAAGAACATTACTACTTTTCTGTTGCTGCTTCGAACCAGTCAATTGACTCCATTGCATTCGCTTCGTCTCGCTTGCGCTTTATTTCTTCTGTTCTTTTTGTGTTGTCCTCTTCTCTTTCACTGTTTCCTTTGTGCAAGGAAAGCAAAGATTGCCTCTTAACAGCTCTCGTCCACTTGTGGGTTTCTTTTGAGTGCTTGCGATATATAGGCTGCTCTTTTTGAAGCGAACGCGCTGCACCTTGCGTACTCCTCCCCTTGTGTCTTTCTCTCGCCGTAGGAAAGCAAAAAAAAAGACACCAATACCGGCCAACTCTAAGCAGCACTTTCTTTTCCTTCCCCTCATTTTTGATTCTTCTATCTTGAGGTTTGGGTTGTCGTTGCTTGTTGGCTCGTTAAAAGAAATGCGACGGCTACTCTCCAAGGAAAGCTTCGCGGACTTGGCCCAGCAGGCCGCCGGTGCGCTGCGGCGCATGGTGAGCAGCTCCGACGGCCGCAAATCGCGCGACACCCTCTCGTCCTCCTCGCAGGCCGTCGTCACGGCCTGCAAGACGAACGCCAAAGTGGACGCACACATGTTAGCGGCATGGGTGGAGGACTTGGTGCGTGAGCTGGAACTGCAGTCGACCAGCGCAGAGGTGGCAGCAACGGGTGCTGCGGGCGGCACCGGTGCGACGTCGCGGGACAGCACTGAAAAGTTAGCACCGCTTGCTGCTTCCCCTCCTCCCCCTCTTTCTCCCACGACAACGGCCAAGACAGCTGAAGGCACCACCGCAGCGCCGACCCCGTCAACATCGCTGGAAAAGACGAGCGACACGTGGAGACCGCTTAACGAGTCTGCGCTCATGACAAATCTTGAGGTGACACGGGCATTCATGTTCAGCGTCAACGCCAAAGACGCGGGGGCGGCTTATCATGACAAGAAACTCGCGCATGCGCTTATGCGGTACTACCGCAACCCCACTCTCAGTCAGAAGTTGCGCGACTGCTGTGCCTCGGTCGTGGTGGGTGTGTGCTCCTCACAGCGGGAACTGCTGCGGGATTACCTTTCGGCCTGCAAGGACACCCTTCGCGATACTCCGCAAGACTACACGGGCCGTGTGCTGCGCGTCCTGCTCGCCTCCTTGTTGGTGGAGGTGCTGCATCAGTTTCACATCAGCGGGCCAGGCGGGACGCAGGAGCCACTCGACGAGCGCAGCACGGCGCACTCCAAGTCATTGATAGACCTGCTTTTCCATGCGGCCCGGCCTCCGCAGCGGCTGGAAGTGACTCCACCGCAAAGCAGTGCTGTCCTCTCCCCCACGACCATTGTTGCCGCAGCTGCGCCATCGCCGTCGTTGAAAGCTGAAGTAGAGAGTGGCACAGCCACCACCGCAACAGCAATGACGCCGCCGCCGTCGTCTACCAGTATGCCAACAAGGCAGCCGTTGTCTCCGCCGACTGGTTCCACACTACCACCGCAGCCGGCCCCCAGTTCCGCATCTCCGAGCTCCACACCAGCGCTGGCAGAACCAACGACAACGTCGTCCAACACTACTGCAGCGGCGACGGCGACAACGGGTACGCCTGCCATCGAGGAGGTCAGCAGCGATGATGCGGAAGCGGTGCTTCACAGCAGCCTCGACCTCGCCGCCTCTGTGGTGTTCCTGGCGGTGGTCGGCGGGCTGTACCGCGGGCAGGCAGAGCTCAAGACGTACTTTCTGCGCACCTACGGGGCCGAGTACACTCAGCTGTGGGCAAGACTCGCATCGCAGCTTCCGCAGATGCTCACCACGCTGCCGCTCTCCTCGACGCCGTCGCGCACAGTCGTGACGGCCACGCTGGAGCCGGTCGAGTACTGGCGTTCCGAGCTGCTGGAAGGGCTGATCGAGTTGTGCACGGAGGGCAGCTTTACGAACCAGCGCGCCATCGCTATGATGTCGTTAGGAGGTCCCACCAGCACGCGTGACCGGCAATGCTGCCAGCGCTGGCGCCGGGGGTGGCGCTGCGGCGACGTCCTCCGCCAACTCCGCTCGCCGTGTGGCGCAGCGCGGCGGCGGCTCCTGGCCGACCGCTGCGTTGGGTGGCTACCAGTACGACCCGATCCCCAGTGACTGGGAGGTGTACCTGTCGAGCGGCACTGCCTCTGTGTGGCAGCTGGCCTCCGCACTCTACCCCTGCACCGTCACCCCTGCCGGTGCCGGTGTACTGAAGGCTGTCTTGCTGCAGCTGAGCACCAAGTACGCGTCGGCGGAGACGCTCTATCGGTGGATCATCTGCGCGCTGACCTTGCTGTGCGTGGCCAACCCGCGTAACGCGGTGTTGCTGTCGGAGCATCGCATGCTGCGCACCCTTACCGCCCTCATCAACTGCAACCAGCCGAGCGTCTTTCCATCGACAGAGGAGGTGACACTGTGGTCGTCGTGCCTCACCACCTCTGCTGCTGCTGCTGCTGCTGCTGAAGCCACAAACACAGCAGTGGAAGAGGAGGCGGACGGCAAGATGGATGAACCGTCGTCACAGCTGAGCACTGCAGGGGCGTCATCGTCGTTCGTCACGACGGTTCCGCGACGGGCGACGATGGTGCTGGCCCCACTTCACACGCTGAACGTCAACACGACGCAGCTCACCTTCTGCTTTCTCGACACGCTGACGTCGACGACATTCTCCAAAGACGCAGTGGAGATGCTGCGCAACGGCATCAAGGACATGTACTCTGTAGCCTCCTCGCAGACGGACGTGGACGTGGTGGAAAACGTGCTGTACGGGCTGTGCAAGGCCTTCATTCCTCGCCCGCTGCTGTTTTTCCCTGGTGACGGGTACGTGACGTGGCGGCTGAAGCAGATCTTTCCGCGCGGCAGCGGCTATTCCTTCTCTGCGTGGGTCTTCCCGACCTGCGTGTGGGGCGGTGGAAGCTGCCTCTACTCCTTCATGGATCAGAGCGACACGCGGGTCAGTATGCTGATCGTGGCGGACGGCCGACTCTGCTCCCTCGCCGTGCGCGTCAACAAAGCCGGCGGGGACCCGTTGGAGTTGGTGCTAAGCGACGGCACCTTCGCCGCGTCGCAATGGACACACATCGTGGTGACGCAGGGCGTTGCCCTGAACGTCTACATCAACGGCCGTCGCCTGGAGAGTGTGCATGATGTGCCCTACCCCAAGGAGAAGCACTCGCTGACCTTCACGATGGGCGGCGCAGCACAGCTGCCCGGCTTCTTCGGCTACTCAAGCGGCATGAACATCTCACCGACGCTATCGGAGAAGGACATTGCCCGGTTGTACGCCGCCGGCCCCGCCCTGTACGAACCCACGAAGGACTGCGCCTCTGTCTTGGCCCCGTGCTTCACGGCACCACCGCTGCAGCCGGAGGAGAACGGCAGCGACAGCCAGCCACCGTCGTCCTCTACGGCTACCTCGACACTGCAACGGCACGAGGTGCTGGCGAAGCGTTCGTCGGAGTTCAGTTGGTACCACGTGGAGCTCTACACCCCCACAGACATTGAGGACATCATAATTCCAAATCGAGTGCTGGAGTGGGTTTTGGGTGTGCTGAAAGCGCGTGAAACGGCGACCGTACAAAGCACGTCTACGTTTATGAATGTTGCAAAGCTGTGCATCAGCCTTCTCTCGACCTCGATGCAGTTGGCGAGCGATGACGACCTGACAGTGCTGGTGCGCAAGAACTACCTGGAGCGCCTGCGGATGGAGGTACTCTCGTGGAAGACGACGTTTCCTGAGTTCGCCTCGCTGATGCTGCAATCCGTCACGGTGCGCGGCAGCGGCGGGCGGGTGTTGCGCTCCCACCCCTGCACGCAGTGCGTCTTTGATATTCTGCTGAGCTGTGTCGTGCAGACGAGCGCGCGCAACAAAGCGCTGGTGGACGAGCGTAAGAGCAGCGGCAGCGGCAGCCTCGTCCCCCACGTCAGCGACGACAGCGTCGGGCAGTCACCGAAGACCGGCGCCACCTTTCCTTCCTCGCCGCCGCTGCCGAGCATCAACACGCAGGAGGCGAACTCAACCAATATTATCCTGCGCGAGCTCAGCGACTGCCTCTCGGTGGACGAGAACCTGAAACTGTTCCAGGAGGATGCGGAGCGCTTCCAGCGCATTCTCACGCTGACGCTGCACCTGCCAAAGGAGTGCATCAAGTCCATTGTTATATTGATCGAAAAGTTGTGCCGCGGCGAGGCGGAGCTCCGCCAGGTCTTCCTCTTCCTCTTCACCCCGAGCACCACGAGCACCACCACGGACACTGCCAAGGTGCGGGTGTTGCGCATGCTCTTCGACGTGGCGCAGGAGGACGTGGCGATGTGCGAGATGATCCAGGAGTGCTGTAAGGGTCGTGGCTTTGCCTTTCTCCTGCTGCTTGTCAACGGCGAGAACCACTGCAGCGAGGCGATCCGCGTGCTAGCCATCGGGCTGCTGTCCTTGCTGTTGCCGCTAAAAAGCTGTGCCAAGTTTTTCAAGAAGAACGACGGCTTCGACATGCTGGCGATGGCCATCACGGAGCCGCGCAACCCCGTCCCCGTTGGCATTCGCACCTTCGACGCGCTCATCCAGGTTTCCTTCGATGAGTTTCGCCTGCGCAAGGAGAAGAAGCCCGAGGCGGACGGCATTGCAACACGCCTCATGGCTGCCGCCCACCTTTCTCACCGCACTCGACAGCGGGATTCGGTGTCTGCCCCGCCACCCGCATCGGCGGGAGGGACTGCACTGACGTCGTCGGCATCTGGGGTGAGCGGAGGCCGACTTCCACGGCGCACCTTCGAGTACCGCGGACACACGCCGAGTATCACGGTGAATCAGCTTGGCACGCGCCGCGGCTACAGCTTCGAGCACACGCACGACTACGGCAAGGTGAGCGAGGACTTTGGCGAACTCATGATTCTGCATAAAGGCAACCGCTACCATAACCTGGAGCTCCCGCTGGCCCTCAAGACAGTGCTGTGCGCGCTGGATTTGGTGATCCGGACGCTGGTCAGCCGCTTGTCATCTCCGTGCTCGACGATGAAGCTAGTTCACATGAAGCGTGTGTCGTCAGGTGAGCCCTCTGTGGCCGTGTCGTTCTCTGCAAGCACCGCGATGGGGGGGATGGACTACCCCATCTCTTCAGCACCACGTCAGGAGAGTGGGGCGCTTGTCGTCAGCGCAGCGACGATCACCAACGACGAACGCGTCGTAATTGAGGTCCTTAACTACCTCAGCAAGGTCATCGACTACCCGAAGCACGCGCTCAAGCTGATGGACATTCAGTGGCTCGGTGGGCTGTGGATGGCGGTGCGCGTCTTCTTCGAGAAGCCGTCTGAGGTCGTGTCGTCGTTGTCTGCCTCTATGGCTGCTGCTGCTGCTGCTGCAGGGGCGGCACCTGGTGTCCCCGGAGCGGTGCGGGTGTCGTCCTCTGAAGGGGAAGACGGAACGACGATGGCGTCCTCTGCGAACTGTCCGACCGTCACGTCAACGGGGGTGTCGCGCGATGCCTTTGAGGTCGGCGTGCGGCGCCTGCATCAGGACCGCATCGACTTCGTGGCGGAGGTGCGGCAGCGCACGTGCACGATTATACGTAAGATGGTCACGTTGGACATCTCGTCTAACGAGCGTGCGCAGGTGCGCAGTATCCGCGACGGAGACTACCCCCCGCGTCTTGTGCGCATCGTGCTGGAGGAGGTGGCCCGCTACTTCTGTGTGCAGAAGAACGGCGAGCTTGCGGAGAACGCTGGTAACGTCATCCGCAACCTGAACTCGCTCTTTAAAGATGTGCACACGGCACTGCGCCCGTTCCCACCCAGCCTCGGTGTGGCGATTGTCATGGCCATCACGAACATCTCCGTCTCGAGCAGCATGCAGGTGCGTCGCCGGATGAAGAACAGCAGCAACCTGCTGACCATACGAGACAACCTCGCCTTCTTTGTGCTGCGCGAGTCGCGCCGCTTCCTGCGACTGCGCAAGCGCCTGCTGAATCAGCTAATCGACATCAACGTCAACAACGCCAACTCCATGACGGTGCTGCTATTCCATTTGTCGAACAGTATCAACGAAAACAGCGTGAACGAGGTGGAGGTGCTTGTTTCTCTTATTCAGCAGCTGGCCTGCGCCGACCCGGCTCGGCTGCGCGAGCTGCACAACGTGGTAGGGGAGAATAGCAAAGTGATTGAGCTGAAAGATATGCTGAGCAGCAGCGCAGGCCTGTTTGGCGCGGCGTCGAGTCCGCAGCAGCAGGCTTCGTACCCGTCGCTCCCGACCCCGTCCGACCGTGCCATGAGTGAGGTGTTCAACGACGCCGACTCCAACGCGGGTGGGGTCGCCAACAACAACAGTAACGTGACAGACCGGCCTCATTGGGGCTCTGGCCACGGCGTCGGCTTGAGCCCACTTGGGGATGGGACGGAGTTCAGCCCCGGTGCCTTCACGGTGCAGCTGCTGGATTGGTGCAACGCTCACCCCGAAGTGTGGGCTGCGGTGCAACGCAACATTCAGTCCGCCATGGCCGGCCTACCCCTCGACAAGCGCGATGAAAGGCGGGAGGAGCGCGGCAACGCATTGCTAGCTGGGGCCGGCGCTGGGCAGTCACCCAAGACGAACAGCGGTGGTGCCTCTGGTGTGGGCTACAGTGAACGGAGTCGTAAAGAGTTTCAGCAGCTGCGCGCGGATGTGGCGGAGGAGATCGCGAAGGACACGGCGGTGTAAAAAAAAAAAATGATTGACGTTACCTTCTGATTCCAGTGCGGGCTCACGGCGCTGCGCAGCGCAGGGAGACAGGGACGCTGAGATTTGTGGAGGAGCCGGAGGTGATGATGGTGATGGAAGAAATGGAGGGCGAAAAGAAAGCGGTTCTCTTTTTGTGGTGTGTGTGTGTATGTATGTGTATACGCCTTGTGTCCTCCCGCTATGTGTGGCGCCGCGTTTCCTGTGGCAGCGAACCGGGCGTCTCAAAGCGAAAGAACAACAAAGTGAATTCAACGAAGTTCTTGGTGTGTTTTTGATGGTGTGTGTTGGGGGAAGGTGTGTCACGACGTATAATAGCTGTGGACCCATGCGCGTGTTTCTTTACCTTTTTTTCGAACGTGTTTGTTTGCTTGCTGTTTGCGTAATTCATCCTATGTGCCATACGTAACGAGTGTGCTTTTCAATGTGCGTATGTAACCAAAACAATGATACTGACGAATCATCGCGCACCTACATGTGAATCAAAAGCAGGCACATGCATCTAGCAAGAAGAAAACACAGGGCACCCTCGTATCGCACGGAGTGCGCGGATTAAAAGAAGAGAAAAGTGATACATCTTGTTTCTGCTGTTGCTGTGTTGTGTGTGGTTGTTTACCTCTTACACCAGGTCTACGACGACGGCCTCTGCAGCGCAGAGAGGCAGCCTCGACCACCAGTGTTGCCAGGCGTGACGTTGTTCGCTCCCTCCTCCTCTAAACAGTTAAAACAACTCCCTACACGTTACGCATTTCCACGAGGAGAGGGTGTGCGTTTGTGAGGGAGGGAGGGAGGAATGGAGAAGTTACGGGCACTTCACAGCCGTCCATGATCACCTGAACTTTTTCTTCCTTTATCCACCTCTGTTTTCTCGTGACAGAGCCTGAAAAGAAAAAGAAGAAGAGAGAAAGGAGAGGAGGTGGTGCAATCGTCTCTCCCTCTCTCTTTCTCTTTGATTTCTTGTTTTCATAGTGCTCCTCCCACCAACTCGTTTGTGCCCGACACACACAAGGAGGAAAAGGGCGGGGTGAAGTCTTTCCATCATACACATCTCTCTTTCTCTCTTTCTCTCGTTCTCACCCACTCAGTCCGTGTTTTTCTGCGTTGCTATCGAAAGGGAAAAGATGCTCATTCTTCGCTGTGACGAGGCGACGGTGTACGCTGTCGTCGTTGCTGTGAGCGCCATTTTCGTCCTCCTCGCCGTCTTACGCGCTGTCGTGCATCTCCTCGGCTCTCTCGTCAGCAGAGCAATCACTCGCATGGTGACGCCAGCAGTGGAGGGGCTGCTGTGCGCGACGGTGTCCGTCGTTTCGGTTGCCATCTTCGCGGACAGCAGTGCGTTGTTGCCCGCCCTAATGCTCCTCGCCACTGCCACAAGCGCCGCCTTGTGCCGTTCTATGTTGAGTTTTCGCTGGCTCTGGGCGAGTAGTTTTGCCTTCTACGGCGTCCTCCTTTTGAACCTCATCGGCCCCCTCCTAGCGGAGGACGTGGATGTGACCAGGCAGGAGTGGTCTGCCTTGGTGCGGGGCCAGCACGTGCTGCTGCCACCGTGGTCTTCTGCCCTCACAGCAGGCTCTCCAGGCAGTAGTGGGGGTGATGGTAGTGGTGGTGGCCGTCTGCCCTTGTCATCGCGATACGTCTACTCCTTCTTCGATTCGGTGAAGATCGAGGGTAGCACATCACCTCTGGCGAAAGTGGCTCCGCGGTCGCCGAAGCCGTCCATGAATGTTCTGTCGTGGCTGCATCTGACGTGGATTGCGAACGGAGGCGGAAGAGGAGAAGGAAGGGGAAGCAGGAGGAGGGCTCTCAACACCTCCACTTCGAATCACAGACGGTCGGGCAAGGAGGAGTGGGATGCGCTGCCGACGCGTCACGTCATCGCCAGCGGGGACGAGACGCTATTCACCCACTACGCAGAGCTGCAGAGTGGCAATGTCCCTCACGGACTTGTGGTGGATTCCATCTTCCTGTTGGGCGAGCGGAGCCGACTTCAGCACAGCCACATTCACTGCGTCGCACCTGCGCCGGCCCCTTCTCTTCTACTAAGCGCATCCCACGCTCACCCGCCGTGTCTGCGCCTGCATCACAGCACGATGCTGCGCAATGTGTCGATCTACTGGTCTGAGCTACCCGACATTGAAGCCGCTGCATTGGACGAGAGAAACGTCCACTGGCGTGCTTTCCACACCGGGCATGAAGCGGCGCAGACGTGCGCGGAGGTGCAGCGACAGCTAGCTGTGCAGATGGGGTACGCAGTTGGTGGTGCAGAGGGCAGCACAAACCCCGCTTATGCATTCGTAGACATCACAGCGTTGCTGGACTGCGTCGACGCCATCGACGTGTCGGCGTTGCCGCCGTCTTTTGTGGATCACGCCCCCTTACCGGTGCGCTTCGGCTGGCACTTCCCGGGCTACTTCCACCGCGTTCAAGAATCCTTCTTAGTTTTCTCAGACCGCGTCATCCTCCCTCTCGCCGTCTTCTTTGGCAACGTACTGGACGTGTGTGGTCAACTTCTCGGCTCTCTCTTTGCTCAGATGGGGGCGTTGT
This sequence comes from Crithidia bombi, assembly GCA_900240985.1. Taxonomy (NCBI): domain Eukaryota; phylum Euglenozoa; class Kinetoplastea; order Trypanosomatida; family Trypanosomatidae; genus Crithidia; species Crithidia bombi. The sequence continues at coordinate 63,145 of OESO01000194.1, read as the reverse complement.
TTGTGGAGGCGATGCCGCACGTGAAACACGCTGCGGAGGAGGTGTCGGTGTACACCGGTGGGCTTGTGTGTGGAGCGGCACCGCAACGCCCTGCAGGGTCCAGCTCACCCTCATCTTCCTCCTCATCGCTGGGCCGCGCCACAACGAGGCAGGGGACAGTGCTCCACGCCTACGTGCCGAGCACCTATGCAACGGCGCGCTGTGCTGCTTTTAGCCGTGTATACGCATCGTACGCGGCCTTCCAGGCTGGCGTGAAGACCCGCAAGTCCGCTCTTGTCCTTCTCTCTACCTTCGCGGATGCAGCAGATGTGTTTCCTGGCATGTGGACGGTGTGCCGGTGGGCCTGGGATGCCGAGGTGGCCATCACGCTGCGGGTCCTCAGCGGGTTTCGCATGGCCGGCCGCTTCCTTCTTTTTGATGTGCCCCCACCGCTGCTGCGCGTGTGCGCTGTCTTGGTGCGAGGCCTGGGTGTGGTGTCGGGGCGGCTGGGCACTCCTCTGCGAGCGTTGTGGGTATGGCTTACTCGATTACCCATTCTGCCCTATGCCTCCCGCCTACTCAGCTGGCTGTGGGATTTAGAGGCATGTTGGTTGCGTTACGAGTGGGCAGTGTTGAGGGACTTGGGCAGCTTCCTCGGTGGCCAATCACGGGCCCTCTTCATTCCCCTGACCCGCGCCGTGTCCGTTGCTTGCCATCTAGTCGGGGAGCTTATGGCGCGGTACGGTCGCACGTCGTTCTCGATTCACATCGTCGTAACCGTCATACAGTCGCTGCTGCTTCTTGTCGCCATGCGCAATGAAATGCGGGAGCTGATTGAGGCGGAGCACCGTCGCACCACGAGCCCCCACTCGCCTCTGCGCGTTCTCACGCGCTTCTTCCCGAGCAGCGTCCAGCACTACCTGCCCCTGCCGTCCATCACGGCTCGCGTGAACGGGTTTGTGCTGCTAGTCCGTGCCCATCACCAAGCTTGCATGAACTACCTGCTTCTGCACTTTGTTGGAGTGCTGGTCCTAATCGGCCTCTCTGCGCTGCCTTTCACGAGCAAGCTCTACTACCTGTCGCTGCGCTACGTGCTGCCGTGGTTGTCTGCCAAGGCGTTTCTCGTGTTCTTCGATGACCCCCCCAGCACCCGGGCCACAGCGGTGCTCGTTGTGCTTCGCGTGATTCTGTCTACTATACTGCAGCAGACAGTCGGCGACTTCCTTTACTACCTTGTACGCGACGCCGTGATAGCACTTGGGGTTTTCGGTGGGGTGACGCTGCTGTTGTGGGCGTGGCCGCAGCGCACGGAACTGGCGAAGCAGGTAGCGTCAGCGATTGCGGACAGCCTGCAGGGGACACCAATGCCGACACCGCAGCGAGGTGGACCGTCGCCCGCGCAGCCGTCCGCATTGTCCGACTCGCCACCGTGTGAGGCGGAGGCAGGTGGTGATGTGAGAGTGGTACAGAAAAATGCGAGCGATCATTTGGAGGACAAAGTCAGTAAAGGGTCTGACGACGCGGTGAACAAGCAGATCGATCTTTCAGAAGCGGTTTGATGGGATAGGTAAAGATCAGCTTCTTTTTTTTTTACATGGTGCTGCTGTGATCCACGCTCGTTGTTGGACAAAGCGCACTGCTGCTGCAGCCTTTTTTGTTGTTGCTGTTTCTTTCTTTCTTGGCCCTCCTCCCTCTCTTTTCTCGGTGAGCACTGCTCAGAAGACGCGCTACACCACTTCCCGTCCGCCGTCACGTGTCAACTTATCAGGAACACCAAAAAAGTGATGGTAATGATAGTGCTAATAATAAAAGGGTACGGTGGGCTGAGGAGGGGGGGGGGATATAATGGTATCGGACCTCGTTTCTTCAGTCTCGGGCTTTTTTCTCTCCCTCCCCTCTCTTCCGTCTCGTGCACCCGGCAGCTGCAGCGACTGGCGTAGAACATCAACAGCATTAAGAAAATAATGGGGAGGAAGGAGAGCCAGATCAACATGTCCCATGCTGACCCGATACCCCTTTGCTTTCCCTCTCCTCTAACGTGCGACTCGAAGTCCATCTTGTTTCTCCGTGTTTTTTTTTCTTTCTTTTTAATGTTGTCTCCGTCCGTGACAATCACTCAACATTCTCTTTCTGCCTTTCTGCTCTTTCTCTTTTACGCTAACGCTGTGCGCTGCGGAGTGCTCTACTCCACCTTCCTCCTCCCACGTGCGTGTTTGCTCATGCGCATTTGAAGTAGAGAGATACTCATATACAGATATATTTAAATACTGTCGTGGCCATACACGCATATTCATCCAGGCACTTTGCGTGTTACTATCGTGGTCGCAGAGCAGGTGAACGCATCCCTTTCTCTGCAGCCCCATCGAACATCAAATCAATAGAGAAAGCCGCGGGGAAAAAAAAAGGAGAACGCTCGAGTCTGCAGGACATAGGCTCCAAGACACCCAAGCACAACCATGTCATCTCCACCTCTGTCTACGGAGCTGCCAGATGCAGTGGTGCGCGCCGTTCGCAATGCGAGCAAGAGTTTTATGGCTCTGCAGGCGTCTCGCTACGCCTCAGCCAACACCAGCGGTGCGTCCAACGACGACAACCACGACTACAGAAGCAACGAAGAGGCCGCAGCTTCGCCCTTGATCATGCACACGAAAACTCCTATCCCGCAGCAAGATAACTATCAGTGTGATGTGAGCCGCATTCCACCGAGCGTGTGGTCGGAGCTTTACTGCCGCGCAGTAGTGGGGGAGCTGCCCGACACGCCGTCTAAATGCCTGTGGAGCTTCGTCTCCACCGTATTAAAAGTACTGGAGCACAGCGGCACTGCAGACGAGGTGAATGCGAGTGCCGCCATCGTAGAGTGGAGCGACCGCTGCACAACAAACCTGAGCGACGTCGATGCCCTGCTGATCGACCTGCGTCGCACAGACCCGCTGCACCACGACAAGGCTGTGTGGGAGACGATCGGGCTCAGCGTCCTTGACCGCGTCGATGACGCCTTTTTGACCGGTCACTTCGAGGTTGCTGCAACGCTGATCGACGCCTTGCTCACGTTTCTGCGTCGCGGCCGGTCAGCGCTGCTGTCAGCGGAGGTGGAAACGGCGCTGGCGGATGTCAAACGCCTTTTAGCTACTGCTTTCCATGATGTCGACTCGCACAACGACCTGTGGCTTCGCGGTGCAAATGCGCTGCTGCAGGAGCATCGTATTTTGCTGATGGAGCAGCTCACCGGCGGCGCGAACGACGGTGAGTCGCGCAGCACCATGGACCTGCTGGTGGGCGAGCTGTGTAAGAGGTGCTTGGAGATGCTGCTTATCATCACGGATGATGCAGTGCTACTGGCCAAGCGCTGCCACGACTCCCATCGTTCTGCCGTGGATTTCCTGGTGGCGGTGTGCGCGATTATGGAGCCGTACGCATCGCTGCCGAATCTGGCGTCCATCTACGCCCATTACGTCGGTGGCTGGCTTAGTGACCACTGCGCTGACAACGTCGCCATCGATGACGGCGAGGCGGACGGCACGGGGATAGAGGAGCGAGGGCTGCATCAGAGGTGGTACTACGAGTGCATTCAAGCCGTGCTAGAGGCGGAGTCTGTATTGGATGTGGTGGGTGCGATGGAGAAGGTGGCAAAGATAGTCGCCGAGGCTTTCCCACATACAGCGGCACGTCATGGCAGCGACCGTCACCACGATGTGATGGGGGAAGCGTGCGGGTCTATCAACGACAGCTACAACGAAGACAGCACCGCTGATGGCGACAACGAGGATGAAGACGACGCGGTGAGCGACACGGTAAACCTGAGTGAAATCATGATTGCGGGGGCCGATGGTGCCACCGCATTGACGGAATCCACGCAGGCACGTCGGTTTGTGGTGGCGTGCATGACGGCGCACATCGCCGATGTGTGTGCGCCTGCCGTCATCGCCGCCTCTGCGGAGGAGATCCACCTCACCTTTACCCGAAACAACCTCCTCTCTGCCTATACCGAACTATTTGCCTTCCACAGCCGCACCTGGCGTGTGGCAGGGCTCTACGCGTGCTACTCTCCTCTCATCAACCCACGCTTCCTGATGGATGTAGTAGAGGGGGTGGCGCCGCTCGCGGCTGCAGAAGAGTCGACGTACCTCAGCCTTCTTGCCTTCTTCCACACCAGCTGGTGGACGCACAGCGACCACCAAATTGCTGTTCGGGCCACGCTGGAGACGATTTTGCCGGGCAACCCAACTGTAGACAAGTGGTGGGCTGCAATGGACTTCTGCTATGCGGAGGCGTATCGCAAGGTGCACCGCTACATCATCGCGACACTCTTTCATGAAGAGCAGTGGGCACGCGCGGCGCGGCTGGCGGTTGAGACAGGGCTAACGGACGCGCTGCACTCCCACCTTCGCAGAATCCTGACGAGCGCCGACGCCCTCACAAGCGTTGAGCTGTACGCCATTGGCTGTGCGGTGCATCGAGGCTTTATTGGAGTGGACAGCTGCCAACCAGTGGAGCTCGCTCGGTACATGTGTGCAGCGGCGTCCGTGGCTGCGTATCGTCAGGCAGCCACCACCGCGAAGGCCGCGCTGGACCGTGTGCCCCACGCACAAGTCGGTAGTGGGGCAGTAGAATCTGTGGTGAGGGCTACTGCGAACTGTCTGCAGGCGATCGAGGCAGCCCTGCAGCGCATGAACGAGTGTGAGGCGATGGTACACCCCGTCGTCACGTTCACCTTGGTCGAGCACGGCGCCGAGCTCCTGATGACACTGCGTCGGCTGATGCGTGACCCTGTTACGGGGGACACGACGACATCGATGAACGTGCCGAGCTGCATGCTGCCGCTGTTGATGGAGGCGTACCAACTCTCGGCCATTCACTTTGGATGTGTAACAGCCCCTGCGTTGGCGGAGCGTAGTCGTGCGTTGAACGAGAAGCTAGCCAACGTGCATCAAGCGTGCATCGGACACGCTTTCCGGCTGTAGCTGCTTTGCCGTCACGTAGCTCCTTTCTGCATCTGTAGAGGACGCGTATTATTCTTATGTGTGCGTGTGTGGTGGTGGTGGTGGTGGCATATGTGCTGTGATGTTTGCCTGAGTATTTGTATGCTTGTGTGCGTGAAGAGAAGGGATTGGCTGATGCTGTTGAGTTGCCTCTCGTGATGGCGCACGCGTGGGTGCGTCCCCTATCCTTTGCTCTTTGTGTTTTTTTTTTCTCTTTTAATCGTGCTCGTCGTTGGCGTTCAGCAGCCAGCGGATGAAGCTCATACGTAAGCGTCCACATCTGCGCGGAAGGAAGCAGATACACGCACAGAAAAGAGAAGATATGCATGGTGCCAAGGCGTTCGAACGGAGGTGTCGCCGTCTTTCACACGCAGGCTCTACGGCAACCCACAAAAGCACTGATGTACGTCATGCGAAACACTCAAGCGGATCGGCAAAGTGAAATGCGCAGTGTTGCAAACAGGATTGCTTGCCGCATTACGTCCCACTCCCCCAAAATAATAATAATAATAATAACAGCAAAAAACAAAGTCCTTGGCAAGCTCGCTTATCACGACTGTCTTGGTTTTTGCTTTTCCCTCTTTGGCTTGTGTAGACTTTCTCATACGATGCCAGTGATACAAAACAGCGAGCTTCGTTTCGGCATGCGTTCTCCCTCCCTTTCTTTCCCTCCTCTTCCGTGCACCTCCCTTCCACTCTCCTCCGCTTCCACGATATCTTTCTCTCTCCAAGCCGTTGACGCCATCGCAAACACACAAACGTTCTTTTCTCTCACGCTAACGGTTGGCGGCGCACAACGTAGTGAATCACTACCGTCGTAAGCGTGTCCAGCCAGTGAGCAGTGATCTTAAATAAGAAGACGAGTTTGCTCCATCAAGCGAGTGAACAGCGGCAACAAAAAAATATAGGAGTGCTTTATCACGTGTCTGCCTCTGCGCGTTGTCTTTTTCTCTTGTTTTCTCCTCCATCTCTGGTTGTTCGTGTATTGACAATTGATCTCGTTACTGCTGCTGTTGCTGTTGCTGTTGCTGTATCTTATTCCTGTCTGTGGATGGCAAGAAATCAGTGGCGTACCGCTGTTCTCAAAAAAAAAAAACAAAGTAAACTAAAAACAGCAAAACAAGGGACAGAGGGAAGCGGGTTGGTGAATTATCTCGTTTTGCTTTCCATCTCACTTTCTCGTTGGGCAAAGGAGGGCGTTCAAACAGACAAGCAACAAAAAGACCTCATACAGCAATAATAAGTACATTGCACAAGTACTCTCGTAGGCGGGAAAAAGGAAAGAACAACACTGCTGTCCGCAGCAAAAGAAAAAAAAAAGATCCTCTCCAACAAAATGCGGTCACGCTCGCGTCAGGCCACTCGCCTGACGTTTCACCCGATCGTCATTGCGTCAGCGATCGTCTTCACAGTTCTCTTTCTTGCCCTTGGCTACCACACCGGTGTAAACCACGTAGAGCAAGCCCACCAACCGCGCATGCTGAAGGTGAATAAAGAGCTAGTGCAGCAGCGCTCGTTGTTGTCAAAGTGCGAAAGTCAGGTGTCGAGTGTCCTTAAGGAAGTCGCGAAGACCGACTCGCGGGCGAAGGCGCTCGCCAGGGCCCTGCGTGAGCTAAAGAAGGACCAAAGTGCCGCGCAGAGCACGTACAACGCGCTGGATCGGGAGAGTGCGAAGTGTGAGATGGACCGCGTAGAGATGGAGTTCCGCATCCGAAACCTCACCGATCAGGACGAGCAAAAACGTCGCACGGTCGAGGAAATCGAGAAGGAGGTGGACGCGCTTCAGGTGTCCATCCTGCGCGTCACCCATGGCGAGGGCATGTCGATTGTGCTGCTCAACGAGGTGGTGAAGTCGCTGCGCGCCGCCTACGAGACAAAGTGTCGCGCGCTACCTGGCTGCGTGGAGCTGACGGACGAGGACTTGCTGAAGCTGCACGTGGACGACAACCGCACGGAGGAGGAGATTAAGGCATTCCTCGTGCGCGACGCGGTGGCACAGAAGAGCCTCGCTAACTCGCTGGCTAGGCCCTCAGCAGACCTTAGTGGTATCTATTTTCTGCCTCCCATCAAGGAGGAGCGACAGTGGGATGCAAAAGCGCACTACCCCACGTATTTCCACCGCTCCATCACGCAGAATCCGCTGCGCGGTGCGAAGACGAATTCCACCGCCGTCGTCATCCATGGCAACGTGGCTAGTATGATGGAGATGTACGGCGACTACGCGATGTGTGCGTATCACCACAACAACTCGCAGTTTTCGTTTCAGTCTCCCTTTGTCTACACGCCGGAGGGAACCCCGGTGGACCCGTCGTCGCCGCCGAAAGGTCTGGCCTACCTGCATAAGCTGATCGTCAGCCCGGTGCTGCAGTACTGTACGCAGTGTGACGCGCACCTGTGGGCGAAATCGTATGGGATTGCCTGCTTCAAAGACCGCATGTTCGAGCTCGGCAACTACGGCACGTACGGCTTCTGGAGGGTGCGGTCGATGATTCAGGCGGCACCGGAAGTGCAGAACGCTGCGCTGAATTACTACGTAAGCCGCGATATAGAACAGCAGAACGTTTTGGCGGTCGTGCTGCACCTCGCCTCAGAGCGCGACCGCGAGGAGTGCGACCGTGCCACAACGAGGGAGTACGGCATCCACTATCAGTACCTTGTGGCGAACTTCCCGGATGACGCGGCGCTGAAGGTGCACGTCGCGGCGGAGCGCGAGGCACAGTGCTCACCGACGCCGGCGCAGATTATTGACCACATCAGCAACGTGTGTAAGGCGTCGGGGAAGAGGGTTGACAAGATTTACCTCTCCGTGTCCGCCGAAACGCGCAGCGACGTGGTGGTGTTGCTGAAGGAGTCTGGCAACACGGAGCTGCTCGATCGCCTGCTGCCTGCCTTCACCGATCCAGAGAAGGAGGCGCGTACGCCTGGGTTCACCGAGCTGGTAGATTTGGAAATCGCGAGTCGCGCGTCAACCATCTTGATCAGCCCATTTATGCGTGCGAGCCGGTACGTGACGGAGGAATTCCTCCTACGCCACCATCTCAACCCGTCCGAACTGGTCTGGGTGTTTTAAGGCAGCAGACGTGTGGCATCTATGTGTGCGTGTGCGTGTGTGGGTGTCTAATCAGCTACCTGTCCTTTGCTGTTATATATGCTGTGCCGAATTACCGCAGTGCCGGGATTTCTTCCTTCTGGTGGGTGTTGCTTTTGATGTTGTTCTCTCTCACCGCTCTTTTTCTTATTTTGGATGTCTTTTTTTTTCTTTTCTTTATCACTCACTCTCCCTCGCTCGTTGCGGTCCCCCCCCCCCCTTCAGTATGGTGAATTCATTGATCTCATTGACTTGCACGTCACACAACGTGGAAAAGGTAACCACAGAAAACACTTAAGAGAAAGAAAAAAAAAGAGAAAAATGGAACTGACGCGCAAAACAAAGCCGATATCACACTGAGGCACACAGATGCTCACGTGTATATCGACGCGCACAGGCGCATGCACGGGTGCAGCAAAGGCTTGTCTTGAATGTGAGTGGGTGCAGACGCTGAGCACATTCTACAAAGCGGTTCTCCTCGCTTTCCCGCATTGTTTTCGAGGTTTATTTTCGCGGAGAGACGTGCTGTTGCAGCCCAGTAGTGTTGAATTCTAATACCGCTCGCCTGTTGCGCACCACACGCTCACCAGGTTTGAAGCACTTGTTTCCTTGAACATAAACGCAGAAAGGAGGTGGAAGTGAGGAGGTAGAGGGAAAAGAAGTACCTCATGCTCTTCTCTCTCTTTCTTATGTATGTGCATTTGAACTCTTTTCTATTCTCACTTCTTCTCTTTTGTGTTTATTTCTATGCTGTTTTTGCAATGTCATTATCGACCCACGAAGAGTTGTCCTCCTTGTCATCCCCGCCCCTTCCTTCCGCCCACTCCTCTTCTGTGCGTGATTTGACGACAAAAGTTAACCGGTGCAACAGTTCGGTGTTATCGTAACGACAACGCAAGCTAAAGCCTATCACTTCGTCTCCCCTCTCTCTTACCCAACCACGTCCCACACACGCCCGTGAGCTCCCCTGCAAGCAAACAACAAACGACCACCTTTTGGCCCACGATGTGCTATCAGAGTGAGTTCTAGATGATACAGCGGCACCGTCCGCAGCGGATGCTGCCGCACGGCATGTTCAACGACATCCTCGTTGACCGTCCGCACCGCGTGGATGCCAAGCGTGAGCGGCTGAAAGTGAACCTCGATGAGATCAAGTTCACCCTTGCCTACAAACCAACGGCAACGTTCGAGAACGGTAGCGTGAAGGCGCTGCTCATTGGCATCAATTGCACCGGAACGGACTACGCACTGAATGGGTGCGTGAACGACATCCACACCGTGTTAGATACGCTGCGCAAGATCAATTTTCCCACTGCGGAGTTCAGCATCTTCGTGGACGATGAAAGCTCCGCCAACGTGACGGCGCCGCCGTCGCGGGAGAACATCATCAAGTACATCTCGTGGCTTGTGAAGGATGCGCAGTCGGGTGACGTCCTCTTTTTCCACTACTTCGGCCACGGTGCGCAGACGAAATCGCTAGAGGACAAGGACGAGGAGTACGACCAGTGCATCACTCCGCTGGCCTACCAAACAAAAGGCTTGATTATCGATGACGATCTCTTCAAGATGTTCGTGGAGCCACTGCCAGAGGGCGTGCGTCTTACGAGTGTGCCTGACTGCTGCCACTCTGCTAGCAAGTTGGATCTACCTTTTGTTTTCATCAGTAACAAGAACGCAGGTGAGGTGGGCAACGCGACGACGCACCTGGTGGAGAAGGTGTGTGACGACAATTTCTCAAAGGGTGACTTCGCCATGTTCAGCGGGTGCGGGGATGATCAGACGAGCGCCTACGTGCAGAACGTCGAATCCTTTGGCGACGGCGAGACCAGCGTGGGCGGCGCCGCCACACAGGCCTTCACTTGGGCTCTCCTGAACACTTGCGGCCTCGACTACTTGAACATCTTCCTCAAGACACGCGACGTGCTGAAGGAGAAGGGCTTCACGCAGGTGCCACAACTGAGCAGCTCCAAGCCACTCGACCTCGACAAGACCTTCTCCCTCTTCGGCACCGTCACCGCCAACGAGGAGCAGCTGCAGCAGCACGTGCCGGAGGAGTTCCGCCGTCCATCACCGCTGCCGTGTGGCCGCCGTCGTGGCGGGCCGCCGCGCAGCTTCCGTCACGGTCTGGTGACGCAGATCCTTCGTGGTGGTCTCTTCTGCGGCCCACCGCGAGACGACATATGGAGTCCGTCGTGCGCGGAATCCCGCTACGGTAACAACAACAACAACGATGAGGACGGGGGGTCGTGGCTTCTCGAATAGGGGTGGCCGTGACTTTGGTGGCAGGCCGCAGTTTGGGCGGGGTGGTGGTAGTCCGATGGTGATGATGATGGGCAACGGACGCGGCTTCGGGCGTAGTGGAGGCCCTATGACGATGGGCGGCCCCGATTTTTACCGCAACGGCCGTATGGACGGTGATGTGGAAGCCAAGCAAGGCAGGAGCGATGACGAGGCTTACCGTGGCCGCTACGAGTAACACCCGCCATCAACGCAGATAACCACAACGCAAAAAAAAAAAGGAAGCTGTAAGAGTAGAAGGACAAAAGGCTGACTAAAGCGAGAAGAGGGGCGTCCATTCTCTCTCTCTCTCTCTCTCTCTCTTCAAGTACTTGATGATTTCGTTGATGTATGATGTATGCAGCATGTGCATGTATTTGCATGTATGTGTGTATATGGAGTCCCGAAAAAAGGGTCCTGAACACCTTTTTCTTGCACTGTCTCCAACCATTCTTTTTTTTTTTCCCTTGTCTCTTTGCGAATCCATGGCGTTGCCGGTTCGATGTTTCACGAGGGCGAGTGAAGGGTAGCATTTCTTTTTTCTGTTTTACACTGCTGCGTATCCCGTGCATCGCTGCATAGGAACACAGCTGCAGTGGATGCACACCACTTTCCTCTCTTTCTTCTTATCTCCACCCCCTTTTTTGTGTAGAAGCGGGTCTTCGTGCCGGCGCGCACAGGCATGTCTTTTTTTTTTTTTCGAGCTTTGAACTCGCACTCATATTCTTTTTCTGTTCTCTCCTCGTGTTTTGAAAAAAGAGCTTTTCTTGGGTTTTTGCTCACCTGTGAAATCTTGTTAAGTACCCGCTCGTATATGCATGTGTGCTATGTATGTGCACTGTTGCCTTTGCGTGTTGGGGTGAGCGTGCTTGTAGCAGGTTTTTTTTTGCCAAGCAGCTGCTTTGTTTTGCAGTCTTTGTTTCTTGAGCTGGGCTGCTTCTGCTCCGTTCCCCTCCCACGCAGACACACAAACATACGCGAACACTTATGCTTCTATGTATTTATATACGTAGATGGGCGTGCCGGCCGAGGAACTAGTAGCTGTGTTACTACGCAACTATTAAAAGGGGAGGAGAGAGGTGGATGAGGGCAACTCGAGTACTACGTCGCACCAAGTTAACAGCTTTTTTTCTGGAGGGAGGCGATGATATTGCGATCTCTCTTTTTTTTTTGTCTCTCCGTGTGCGCCGGGGTCTTCTTTCCGCTCCCTTTTATCCTTCTTCCCTCTCTTCTCCCTCCTCTTTGAACACCATGGCAGCCGCGGTCCGTGCTCGAGCCCTATGCTGCTTTTCTCTCTCTGACTCCTTTTTCTTTTTTTTTCTTGAAATGCGATGTGAGCATTTTGTTCTCTTCAGCTTTTGATTGTATTCTTGCTGCTTTTTTTTTTCCGGCTATCGTTACTGTGATGCATCGCCTTGCATGCCCCCCCCCCCCTCAGTACGTCGTGGATTATGTGCCTTATAGTAGGCTTATAGACCAAACCCTCCCTCCTTCTTCTTTAGGACGCGTATGCGTGTTTATCTCTCTGACTTTTTTTTTCAGCCTGTTTTATCCTCTCCTTTTTTACTCGATCGCGCTTTTCCCTCTCTTTTTAGAATACCCTTTCTTTTTTCTTTGCTTCGATGCTTCGGCTTTTCATGACTGCATCTGAAGGTCGCCAAGCAACGAACAAAATGAAGAAAGAAAAAAGAGATGTGGCACGACGGATCAACACGGAGGCGGTATTTATCCCTTGATAGTGCTTTTATAGCGCTCACACGAAAAGCGCACGCCATCTTCGACTTTTCGAGTGCCGATCTTCTCAGTTTCACGCTTCCAAATAATAAAAAGAACTAACACTGGTGTATTGCTGCTTCCCCCCCCCCTTGTTGTTTTAATTGCTGACACCGGTTTGTTTCCCTATTTATTTATGTTGTTTAAGGGTTGCCATTCTTGTGATTGTTTTCGCCGCTTAAAACTAATTGGGAAATAACTGCTTTTTTACCTTTTCTCTTTCTGTCCTTTTTTTTTTGGATATTCCTCGGAGTGTTCGCATCCTGCTTTAGTAGCTGTGTCGCGTGGCGCAAGCAAACAAACCGAAAAGAACTCTCCTAGCATCAGATATATATCACTGTCGTAGTGTACCTGGATGAGCGCTGAAGAAACAGAAGCTGAAAAATTCTCAGAAAAGACACGTGTCGCAGTGCCAACCCACACAAACGGCAAAACTCGGATGCGGTACGGATGATGAGGACGAAAGCACTCTCAAAGCCTATTTGGGTACGTACACACATCACTTACACACGTGTGCATGGCATATACAAAGCACATTCCAGCTGTGTTTCTGCTGTACCTATTCCCAACGGTATCCGGGGGAAAGCACTATTTTCCGCAGTGACGCGAATGAGATAAAATGTGCGCCGTGTAATCCCTTTTCCGCAAATCAGTATGTATGTGTATGTGTATGTGTATGTGCGTTCTCTCTTCTCTCTTCAGATTCTACAGGTGTAACAAAGGGAAAGAGAAAAATCAAAAACAGCGGCAATCACAATCACGGCTCTGTCAGCAATGCGTGACACTTTGTACTGCAGAGCGAGTCCCTTGGAGCAGGCTACTTTCTTCATTTTCGAGCCACCTCATGTGATGACGATGCGGCGATTCCCACCTCGTTTTCTAACCCCCCCCCCTACCTCCTTGCTGTCCCTTTTTTTTGTTGTTTTCTGTTTTTTTTTCTTTCTGAATCCTCCCTGAAAAGTGAGAGCGCGTGCGCTTCTGCCCGCACATCAACCGATAATACATTTACATACACAAGCGATTACATCAGCTCCTTGCTTGAGCAACGCAACAGTGCCCCCCCCCCTTCCTCCTGCTGGCAGCAAAACTTGCAGCAGGTGCCACCCGCGCTTCAGTCCTCAACGTTCTTCTCCCTTTCTTTACGTTGCTTACTTATATATATATATATATATATTTATACCTTTCTTACCTCTCTTTTTTTCTCCCAAAGCCAACAGCACATAATATGGCGAGCCTATTGTTAGGCTTCGTGTTGGGGGAGGTGGCTGCCATGACGCTGCCCGTGCTTGCCAACGGTCTCCTCCCCGTTAAGCGTCCGCCGCGTGTCAACATCAACAACGAACGACAAAAAGTTCACACCTGCCGCCCTGTCATCCCCTACCGCGCACCGGTGCCGTACACTGGTGGTCGTGTACGAGCCCTCTTCATCGGCATTAATTACACCGGCACCGGCAACCAGCTGCGCGGTTGCGTCAACGACGTCCGCTCGATGCTCGGCACGCTGCAGCAAATCCAGTTCCCCATCAGCGAGTGCTGCATCCTGGTAGATGACCCACGCTTTCCCAACTTCACAGCGATGCCAACGCGAGAGAACATCATCAAGTACATGCTGTGGCTCACGCACGACCTTCGCCCGGGCGACGTGCTTTTTCTCCACTACTCTGGCCACGGCGGGCAGACGAAGGCGACGCACGACTCTCAAGAGGAGTACGACCAGACGCTCATCCCGCTGGACCACCAGGAGAACGGCAGCATCCTCGACGACGACTTATTTCTGATGTTGGTTGCACCACTCCCGCCTGGGGTGCGCATGACTTGCGTCTTTGATTGCTGTCACTCCGCCACAATGCTGGACCTGCCTTTCAGCTACGTCGCCCCGCGCGTGAGTGGCGCACGCGAGCAGATGGTGCAGGTGCGCCGCGACAACTTCTCCAACGGTGACGTCATTATGTTCAGCGGATGCACCGACCAAGGGACGAGCGCTGATGTGCATAATGGGGGTGGCACGGCGAATGGCGCGGCCACCCTCGCCTTCACCTGGTCCCTGCTCCACACACAGGGCTTTAACTATCTTAATATTCTGCTCAAGACACGGGAGGAGCTGCGGAAGAAGGGCCGGGAGCAGGTACCGCAGCTCACGAGCTCGAAGCCGATCGACCTGTACAAGCCGTTTTCTCTCTTTGGCATGCTTACGCTGAACCAGACGATGATGACGCAGTGTGTGCCGCAGCAGTATCAGCGGCCACCATCGAACCTACCCCCGCAAGCGATGCCACCGCAGACGGGTGCGTATCCGCCGTACGCGCCACCGCCTCCGCAGGGCATCCCGATTAGTAGCGGCCCGCCGCCTCAACCGCACTACGGTGGCCACCCGCAGTATCCGCCACCACCGCCGAGCAACGCGGGGTACTACCACGCTGGCCCTCCACCACCTGGCTGGGGCTCACCACCGCCGCGCGGACCTCCAACGCAGTACTCCTACAACCCCAACCCACCTCTTTAAGGGACACACAAGGTAGCGCAAAGCAAAAGGAGTATATATGTGTGCGGTGCAGAGCGAAAAGCTGCGGGGAAACGTTCATTGTCGTTGGGCGTGCGTTTTTTTTTTTTTCTTTTCACCTGCTCGCTGCAGCGATGTACTAACGAGAGAGCGAGGACGGGAATGAGGAGGCTGCGAGACCCAACCAATGGGTCGTGGGTGGGGCACAAAATCACCCTTTGCGTCTCCTGCGCAGTGGACAACCTCCCCTCCCCTCACACACAAAAGGGGAAAAAAAAGAGCAGATGTAGAGCATCGGTAAAGTACATATATGAGAGCGAGCTACTGTCCGCAGGTGAGTAGGCAGCAAAGAGAACAAGAAAGCAATTAAAAACATGAAGACGTGTGCATTGAGCCGGAGTAGCTCTTTTTTTTTCCTTTCCCCTGTCCGTCTTTGGATGGAAACGGGAAGCGGAGGAGGAAGAGTTGCCGCTTGTGGTTTAGGGAGCTGTAAAACCGGAGTGTCTGCTAGTTCTTTGCCGGTGTATTCTTTCATGCCTTATGAGCAGCTTTTTTTTTCCTCCTTTTTTCTCTCTTGCGTTTCCCTCGCCGCCCGCACGGGATTCTAGTCCCCCTCCCTCACCCACCCTCTCCTCTGTCAAAGCGCTTCAACTTTTTGCCCATTCCCCGCTTCCCTTCACCATTGCTCTTACAATGACCGTCGTGTGAACAACGACACCAAATCACTACAAGAAACGTAACGTTCTTTTTTACGTGGAAGGTGGTAGCCACCTGACCAAGGAAACGGACTGTGCGCAGGCTGCATCGAGGAAGCAAAGGTGTCTGGACGACGATCCACACGAAAGCTACTTTGCTCAAGTGCACACACACACAGAAGAGCTGTAGTAATTTCATCAGCAACAACAGGAAAGCACCTTCAGCAAGCGAAAAGGAAGAAAGAGAGAACACAAAGATCCACCCCAAATCACGCACTCGCAGGATGCTGCGGTGCTGTCTGACAAGCTCCCACCTAGCGCTGCTAGGTCTCGGCATGACGGTGCGAGCAGCACCAAGAGGAGCACATCACTTCAGTCAATGCTGGTGCAGCACGACAAGTAGCAAAAGCGGTGAGGTGAAGGCCAACTCGTCCACGCCCAAAGACGACATGAAGGCAGACGACAAGGGCGACAAAGCTGCTGCTGCTGGGGCGGCACCGAGCAGCGGCGAGGGTGACGCGAGCAACACGTCCGTGACGACTGGTGGTGGGGCGGCGACCGGGTCGGAGGTGGTGAAGCGGCGCAAGGGGTTCATCGAGCCCTCGAACGACGTGGTAATGGAGATGGCCCGCAAGGCCCTCGCCCGCGAGGGTCGCGATGAAATACCCGAAGCCATTGTGTGGAAGTGGGAAACCACCGCGCCGCCGATTCTCGCGCAGGGCAAGCAAAACATCTACGACCTCACCGACGACATCCCGCAGCACGTGAAGCCCTTCTGGTATCACGAGTACTACCAACAACGCGAGTACTTTCGTCTACAGCGCGAGAAGCGTCCGCTGAAGGAGCGCGTGAAGCTGTGGGCAGGTGTGCTGGCCGCCCTGGCAGTCGCCGGTGCTGCCTTAACCTTCTTCCGTGTCTGGGTGGAGCAGCCTCGTGAGATACGGCAGCTGCGCGAGGATCTTCTACAGCACACCTATGGCCGTGTGCTCGAGCTGGCTGCGGGTCACGGGCAGAACATCGGTGCCTATCCCTACGCCGTGCATGAGGTGGTGCTGACGGACTCGAACCCGCAGCAGCTGCAAGCCTTGCGCTACCGCATCCCCCACACCGCCTACCCAAAGTACGAAGTGAAGCGCGTCCGCTCTGAGAGCCTCGACATCTTCAAGGATGGTGAGTTCGACTGCGTGGTCGACATGTTCGGGCTGTGCCACCTGCACGACCCCGTCATGGCGCTGCGGCAGATGCAGCGCGTGGTGAAGCCGAGCGGGATGATTTTGTTGCTCGAGCACGGCGCCAGCCCGTACCCGCCGGTGAACTGGTTCCTCAATTACTTTGAGCAGCAGCACAAGGTGAATACGCACGGCTGTAAGTGGAACTCGCCGATCCGCGACTACCTGCAGGAGTCTCGCCTGGAGATCAAGGAGCTGCGCAACATGCACTACGGCACCACGTACTACGTCGTGGCGTATCCTGAGGTGCTCGACGCCTTCAAGGACCGCGACGCAGAGGCCGCGCTAGAAAAGAGTAAGGGGAAATGAGGGCTCTCGATTTCCAGCTGCAGCGACGGCCGGAACGACAGTGCCCTGAATGATGAAAACGGGCTGCACCCTTGACTTGCATGTGCATGTGTGTGCGTGTGTCTGGATGTATGTATGCGAGGGAGAGTTGCAGAGGAAGTGAGAAGAGGCAAACACACGCACCCAAAGCGAAGCGGTGACCTTCACAGCACGTGTCGTGGTGCGGAGGCCCGTGTGCAGCTCCCTTTCTGTCTTTCTCTCTCAGCTCTGGCAGGTATTGCTGTCTGATTTTGAGAGGGTTGAAGGAACAGCGCTCGTTGGTTTCTTCCTTTGCTCCCTCCCCATGTTTTTTTTTTTTGTGTGTGTGTGTTTGTTGTAATTGGGCTTACCGCTGAAGCGGTATTGAAATGGGGGGGGACGTGGCTGGAGGGGGAGTGGGTTGTTTGCTTGGAACGGCTTTTCTTTCTCAATTACGTCGGTTTGTTGCTCTTGAGGACGGACAACGCGCTTCTCTTTGTCGGTGACGCATCTGTTGTCACGCTTAGCTTGGTAGCCTGGGCACGGTACCAATACAAAAGTTAAGAGAAAGAGAAACAAGAACGATGCAAGGGACAGTGCATTATCGATAGGTGGGCGTGTGATTTGGTGGTCTTCGCATAGGCAGGATAATCAGTCAGACGCGCAGTTTATCTCGTCTTGAACAAATACAGAACACACATCACAAAGAAAAAAAGTCGAAATAAAGAAAATAAAGTAACGCTGCGCTTCTGTCATGTGATGGAAGGTCAAAATAGCAGAAAGAAGTGGACAAGAGGAGAAGGGGGAGGGAGGGAGGAGCGTGCCTTGGAAGACGCCACGTGTTGTTGATAACGCCGACCTTTCGCTTGCATTACTGGCTTGGCAAAGGCGGGGAGGGGGAGTGGTGTTGTGAACGGCTTCATTTTCATTACGCTTTTTTTTCTTGAGGGACGACACCGCCTCTCTGCGGTTACGCATCTGTTTCACGCTAGCTGGTACTGGCACGGTACATACAAAAGTAAGAGAAAGAGAACAAGAACGATTCAGGGACACCAATATCGATAGGTGGCGTGTGAGTGTGGTCTCCATAGGCAGGAAATCAGTCCGACGCGCAGCTTTCCTCGTCTTACAAATACAGACACACACACACAAAGAAAAAAAGCGAAATAAAGAAAAATAAAGTACGCTGCGACTTCTTCATGTATGGAAGGTCAAAAAAGCAGAAAGAAGTGACAAAGAGGAAAGGGGGAGGGAGGGAGGTGCGTGCCTGTGAGCACCACGTTACGATTGCTCCGACCTTCGCTCTTTCCTTTCTGGGCAAACGCGCAGGAGAGAGCGGCGGGCGATGAGCGGTTCACAGTCCCCCCTCCTTCCCTTTCTCTTTGCCCCCCACCCCTGACACACGCATAAGCATGCGCGACTTTCTTCGTGAAGTGGGGTACACGCTGCACACAGATGTCCCCCGCCAGGCAAAGAAAATAGAGCGACGCACACGCACACACAAGAGCTGATTAGCTGCAACCGCTGATTATGCTCACAACGGCTGTGAGCTTGTTCACCGCAGCGAAGTCGACGCTGCTGCTTCTCAACTCTTTTCTCCTCTTCTCCCGTCTTTTAAAACACACACATCCACCCAGACACTGACACACACACACACACACACACGCAGAGAGAGAGAGAGACGGTTGTGGAACAGCACACTCATGGGGAGGCGCTTCTGGACTGGACACCACGGAAAGGGCGCTGAAGCGACACGAGCGTCACCACTGCAAATCTCTCAAGACTTCAAAGTAGTTTTCTGTTCTTTTCTTGCATTTCTCTAGTTGTGCGCGACGTCCGCAGAGAAAGAGAAAGACATGCAAGGCGATTCCTGCCCACCTACCCACCAGGTCATGGTCGTGACACTGCCTTATGCGCCCATCATAGCGCACACCTCTGAGGGCGACGACGAAGCACCGACTCGGTTTTGCATGACCTGCTTCTTGGACTCGCTTCAACCACACAACCCGTTACCTCCCTCATGGGCTGATGTTCAGCAGTGTACCATGACACTCATGACCGCGTTAGCGCAGCACTGTCCATCCAATACAGAGATCCACGGCAACAGCAGTAACAACGAAACGCTGCGGAAGTGGGTGCTAGACACACTGGATCCCTCCGTTAACTCGGCGGCGGACTACGCAGAAAGTGATGTCTTTGTGTACCACCGATGCTTTGGCCGCGTGATGGCAGAAACAATCGTTGCCCTATATCGTTTTTTGGTGTTCAACACGAACGCAGTCACCGCAAAAATAGCAACATCAGCAGACGCAGCCGCAACCCGGCGCCATCACACCATCAGTGACGCGGGCAGAGCCTGTCGCGCTACTTACGTGGAACTCTGCACGTTTCTGTTTGCTCTGTGGGAGCTGCTGCTCTTTCCCAGCGACGCACCACGTGACCGGCAAACGCAACAGCGCCCAGAACCGCATCGGCTTTCGCAATCGGTGCAGCTGCTGTCGCCACGGCACCGCCTCTCACCCACGCTTCTCGGCGACACCTGCGGGTCGCTGAGTGCGTCGTCGGGTTGTTGTGGCTGTTGTTGTTTGAGTGCACATGGCAGCACTCCTCTCCCATGGGAGTCGAACACGTTCGCGACGATGGAGGTGCGCGCCGGCGTTGATGCGTGGTTCTCTCCGACTCACCGGGCAGCCGTGCTGCAGGAGGTGGGTATGACGGTTGGCCGGCTTGTGGACGTGCTGGGGGAGCTGAAGCTTCCTGCTGTGACGGAGGGTGAGCCGACAGTCAGCACAGGACTGCACGATCAGCGCCATCGCCGTTGTCACAATGCGGCCTCGCTGCTCCACCTTCTTGTTCAGGAGGTACCCCTGCTCAGTCGCACGCTGCTCACCTCCGGCCACGTCTGCACAGTGGCTCGACAGGTGCTTCCCGCCTTTGTCGATGTCTGCACTCGCAGTCTGCTTCCTCCTCTGTCAACAGCGCGAAAGCGAAGGCGAGGCACCAAGGACAGAAACGGATGTGCTGATGCTAATGCATCATCGTGGGATGCCGAACCATCTGAAGCAATTGACTGGCTTGTGCGCGTGGTGTACGTGATCCTCCACCAGCACAGACGCGAGCTGGCGGCTGCAGTGAACGGATCCATCGCGCGTATGTGCGCACCGCCGTTTCTGTGGCCGGCGCCATCCACTGCAGACACGGGGACATCTCTTGTTTCGACCTTGGTGCGACTGCTGAAGCTTCCCCTACGGTCGTCGTCGCCGCTGACACCGCTGGTGCTGGTGATGCTGCGGGAGCTGCTCACCCGTCGCGCTGCTCAAACCAGTCTATTACACCTCGTTCGTGGAGGTGATAGTGGTGGCGTGACGACTCGTATTATCAGTCCCTGTTCAGAGTCCTCCCCGCCGCTGCTGCTGCGGTGCGACGAAGGAGAATTGGTCTTGGGTGAAAGAGACGAGACAGCAGCGCCAATGACAGCAGTGACGACGGCTGTCACACTCCACACCACCGACGTCTCCACTACGCTCGGGTTACTGCTGTGGCACCCCAATGGCGACGTCGTTCGTCTCACCTGCGCAGTGCTAGCGCTGCTCTTAGAATGTCCCATCATTGAGGACAGAGATGTCGCTACCGCAAGCCAAGCTGCAGCATTGGCCGTGGCCCAGCAGGTGGAGCCGTACGTCGTACACGCGTTGGATTCCGCGGCTGTGGGAGGAAACGACGTACTCTGTGCCGTTCTTGTTGATCTACTCGAACAAATCGCCACGATGCTGGAGGAGGAGGAAGAGGGGGAAACCACAGTAAAGGGGATACTGTGTTCATCTTTCCCTGTCCCATTGGGCCCGCCGACGACGTCATTGCAAGAGGCGGCCGTCACAGAAACAGAAATAACTCAACGTGGTTTATGCGAGAGCTGGCGTGTCGTCTTTCACGTTGCACACGTAGGAGTTAGCTTGTTTGAGCAGTTGCTGTGCGGCGCCTTCTTTCGCAGAGCCATTCACCAGTCGCACATCCGGCGGTGTGGAGGGCGTCGAGGCGCCGGTCACGGCAACCGCGGCGACGAGAGGGAAGAGGAGGGGGAAGGGGAGGGCGATGATGCACTGCACAGAGGCGTTGATTGGAATGATGTCGTGCAGTACGCCATAACTATTTTGTTGGAGACATCAGCAACAACGCTACAGAAGACGGCGGCCGCCACCGCAGCGGCAGCATCCCCCACGCTGACACTCTTCGCCTACCTCACTTTCTTGCAGACACTGGCGGTGGGTATGGAGGGTGCTGTCGACGGTCTCTGGCCGATCCACATGACGCGGCTGATGGGCGAGCTCTCAGAGCGGGTGGCGTCTGTTGTTGCTGCTGATGTCTCTGACTCGGGTGAAAGTCTGGGCGCTTTACCACCTCTGCAAACACTTTTAGAGCCTCGTACGCACCTGCTGCTCATACACGTGACGGCGGCGTATTTACCCGTTGCACAAACAGCGCTGCATCGCGTGGCACTGCTGCTCCTCCACAATGTTGTTTACTCGCCAGGGCTTGTAGCTGAGCGGTGCACGGCGTTCGCTGTACGCGACGCACTCCACGCAGCAGCAGATGGGAGGACTGCAATCGAAGCGGAAGTGAAAGAGAGCCGCTGTCTTCTGCAGATCGCCACCAACCTTATCAACTACCACAACAAATTGGTGCACGCTTCGTTCCTGACAAAGAAGGGTGTGGTGGTGCACCGTGACATATGCTCCGCTTGTGAGTATGGCCACCTCAACGACAGCGTGCGGGAAGGAGGCATCAGCGAGCTGGCACACCTGAACAGCTTGTGTGCGCCTCACCCACGAGCGCGAAACACACGAAGTCTCTTTGATGTGCTGCTCAGCCTGCACCCCGATGCCGCACCACTGGTCGTCGCTCGAGCACAGTTTCTACAAGCACTCGTCGGGAACCCCTTGTGCGCGGACGCCTCGCTGCTCGATGGCGATTCAGAAATGCGCAATGAAGGTAACGACGACGACGGCGATTTCTTACCCTCTGCACAGGCATCGAGTATTCTGGAGCTGCTCGTCTCAGACTGCTTTCACCAAAAGACTGAGCTACTGCTCAGCGTCAGCACCTGGAGCCCTCATGAGCCTTTTGCAGACGAGCGCACCGTCATGGCCATCCTGAAAGAGGCGCTGCAGCACCTGCAAGATGAAATGAAAGCTCCTATAAAGCGTCTATCTGGCACCGCTGGGATGGATCTTAGTGAGTCCCCGGTAACTCCGCTCTCTCCCGGCTCTTATGGCGTGTCAGACCCGACCGCGCCAGGGGCAAGTCTCCATGCAAAGGAAAAGAAAATGTGCCGGGCCCTGCTGCGCCTTCTCTCCGTGCTGATGGTGTGCTGGCGCTGGTTTGGTGGGGCGGTCCTGCCTGGAGTCTCTGGTCAGACGTCAGGTCTGAAGACCCACAGCGGAGCTCCCGTCGCGTGGGGCGGAGATGACGCCACCTCGAGCAACGCTGCGGACGACGCTGACGACGGCGCGCCGCTCACGCTGTTTTTGGACGGGGGTGAGACGCTCCTCTTGCGAGCGCTGCTGCTGTACGTGGAGGAGTCCGTCATGCTGCGACAGGGCGTGTGCCGCTTTGCCTTCGAGATGGCTGCACGGCACCGCCTTGACGTTTGCCGGGTCCTGTGTACACTCCGTCAGCAATGTCGCTCTCCACCGTGTCCAGCCGTACGAAACCAGCTGGAGTTTTTCTCCGGGCTTGGGGCAGTGGTGGTGCTCAGCGCTCTTCGGCATCTCCCGGAGTTTTTAGCCTGCGAGATAGACGAAGAGGTGCGGACAACCGCGTTTCGCGAAGTGTTGGAGGGCGTCGCAGCGTCGCACTGGCTCACCGACGTCTTTGCTGTGTGGTGTCAGACGGAGAGGACGGTAGCACGTACACCCGTTGTGGTGGAGAAAAAAGGCCCGCCGAGCGACCGCGATGATGGACGCGCACATCTGATGACGTGTGTGTGCGCTCCTGCAGAACTGCTACTGTCCTCTCTCTTTCGCTGCGCGCGCACCTCGCTCATCACGTGCGTCCACCACGCCGCTACCGGAGTTATCCACAACAGTTGTGGGAAGACAAGCGGCAACGCGCAGGACAATGACGCTGCTTTCTTTTCAGATGGACATGCGGAAGATGCAAAGGTGGTTGCAGTCACGTGCCTGCGCTACGTTCTGCTGGAGACGCAGTACCAGTTAGAGCTCCTGCAGCGTCAGCGTAGCAGTGCGTATGCGGCGAGTCTGCCGGATACAGAGAGCCCCAAGGACTCCGCCCTTGATATTGGCCTCGTCAGTCGACGCTTCTTTCGATGCCTGTTGTCGATGCACCTCACGCCATTTATCTCCGCCATGCTGCGGAACGCGGCAGCCATGCCGTCGTTGCGTGTGGCAGCGTCGGATACCTGCACGGCCCTCATTCTCCGCATCGCCAGCGTCTCCCTTTGGTGCCTCAGCTCCACTGAAGGTAGCGAGTGTGATGGTGTGCTGACGCGGTACGCACTGCGCCACGTTCGTCTGTGCCTGAGCCTCACGAACGCTGAGGTGGAACACAGCTACGCTGCGGTGTCAGATGTCAGTGAAGACTCCGCCGATGACGTGGAGGAAAAGGCAGACAATGACAACCGTGACCCTCAGAGCAAGGACTGCGGCAAGGATGAGGTGGAGGACGAAGGCGGGGAAGTGTATTGTTCTTGTAATGGCGGTGGTGGTGGTGCATGCGTGCGTGGCCTTCTCCCGCTCACGCTGCTTCTGCTGCAGCTCCTTCATTTACTGCTCCTCCGCAGCAATCGTGCTGCGGTGGCAGCGGCAGACAGTGAGGCACTTTCCGTTTTCGCATCGACCGCCAGACACGCGTCGGCGAGTCACACAACGTTTGCGTGCGCCGGCTGCGCAGATGTGCACGTGCTGGCAGCGATTGTGCAACTGCAGATACGCCGTCTTCAACGCAGAGTTGTTGCTGTTCCCACCAGGCACGAGACGACACAGATAGATTCTGCAAAGGGGGAGATGCAGTGGTATGAGCACATTCAGCTCGCTGTTTTTCAAGAGCAGCCATCGAACTTCATCTCCTCCGTGGCCTACCGCAAGCGGGTGTGGGTGCTACTTGCCGGTGTGGAGTTCATTTTGCGGTTGCACCACGTGGGGGGTGAGACTGCTGCTGCTGCGGCTAGGGCAGAGGGTGCTTCTTCAGCAAAGGTGGCAAGAGAATTCTCAGCACCGGTTGTGCTGGGTGGCGCTGCCGGCGACCTGCGTCGTCGTCGTCGTGATGGGGGCAACGTTGAGTGGGGAGTCGTTTCTCTGCTCCTCGACTGGTGCTACGGCGTCCTCATTCCTGGTTCCACCACAACACTTTTTGCAGTGGAGCAAAGTAGCAGCAATGGTGGTGGTGGTGGCGGTGGCCCGGCGGAGGGTGCGGTGGTGATGTGCGAGGATGCGACTGATGTCATGACGGTGGCGGCGCGAGTCCTGTATCTGCTGCTGCGCCGCTGCCCCTCGCTGATCGCGTCCACGAGTGGACTGGATGCGTTTTTGCTGGCCTACTGCTCTGGTGCTGCGGCTGTCGGGGGCGGCAGCGACGGTGATGACGCGAGCGACTCTTCGCCTTCATTGCCGCATCTTGTGGCGGAGGGGTGGATGCTTGCGGCGCTGCTGGATGCGCTTTTCTTGTTTCCACACTGGTACCGGTACGCGCGCCGGATCGAGGTGCGGGTGCTGCGGTTTCTGCAGCGACCAGCGGTCTCGCAACTGCTTAAGCGACCACCACCATCACAATCACCATCATTTTCTGCAACCGTCCCTCCTCTTTCCTCCTCCTTCCCTTCCTCCTCTTCGCTTGGGAGGAGTGCGGCAGCAGCAGCTGATATGCGCGCAGTAGCTGAGGCAGACGACACAAGCCGAACTGCATTGCGAGACTCGGAGCTGCGGCTTCTCCTCTGCACATTGGTGAAAGTGATTCACACATACGAGCGCAACGTGGGGCGCTGCGGTAGGCTGTCTGACGCCTCGTGCGGTCGACTTTTGCCCTTTGGCTGCCACGCGCCGTCTGCGCGGACAGTGTGGGGAGTGGGCTCTACGCATTGGTGGACGCCGTACGCGATTCCCTCTACCACTGGGAGCATCGTGGACCACCTTCCTCTCCTCTTCATCTTCCATGAATGGCTGAACTGAGAGTGGTAGTGCACTCAAGGTGAATTCTGCTTTTGCTGTTGTGAGTGTTGTGTACGTTTTCTCTTCTTTTTTTTTTCTTTCATCTGCTCTTCAAGCTTCCGTATCAGCTATCTCTCAATAATAATACGAAAAACCAGCGTCGCACCCGCACGGATGGGCGCTCGTACACAGAGAAGGTGAAGAGGTGTCCGTGAACGATGCAGTGCAGCACAACAGCAGCTCTCTCTCTCTCTCTCTCTCGCCCTCCTCATTCCTTCCCCTTTTGCTGTTCTCTGCGCTGCTTTCCTTCATCCACTTCTCTCTCCTCTATCTCGGCCTCCTGCACTTTTTCTTTCCTCTTTTTTTTGTCGTCCCATTGAACCTCCTGCACCGCGAAGCAAAGGTGAGGATCGGGGCGTCTGCTGCAGTCCTCACATTGCACGGAGACAGAGAAGAAAAAAAAAGAGAGAACGCAAGCGAAGGGGCGGGTAACGCTGCTCTTGCTGGCTTTTTTTTTCTCTCTCTCTCATTAACGAATCCAACGCCCACCCACACATATAGGTTCATCTATCTATCTATCGATCGATCTATACAGAGTTGAAAGCGGAAGGGTTAAGGGCGGCTCACCCCACCCGCAACCTTTCCCAGCCTTTCTCTCCTTCATTCGCATTTCGTCCGTTTAAACAGTAGCTTTTCCTTCTAGTGGATGCTTCATCGCGTGGCTGAACGCTGCGGACTTTCCTTTTTTTTTCTGCTTATTCTTCTCTGGTAGGAGCTGAGATGGGCTTCCTCCGTCGAACGTATTCACTGCTGGGGCTGCGCTCAGCAGTTCCACAGCACAGCAGGGGTGCCACTAGCAGCAGCAGCAACAGCAACAACAACGCTCGCGCACTCACCTGCTCTTCATGGCCGTCGCCGCCCAGAGCGGCTTCGCAGCCACCACAGCAGCAATCAGCATGCTGCTGTGCGTCTGCCTCTCTCACCTCCAGCAGCCAGTTGTGGGAGTCTGCCGTGCACGACTTCTACGTGGAGTACAGACGCTACTCTCACCAAAGCTCCAACGTGGTACCCATGACCCGCGCAGCAGAACGTGCGATGCAGCGCTGCCTTGCCGAGCGCCGCGCTGTCGAGGCGCTCGAGGTGTACGAGACACTCTGCCGGTGTGGCCTCGTGGGCATTGCTTCTGCGTCGTCGTCCTCCCAGCGAGCTGCGGGCTCAGCTGTCACTGCTGGTTCCTTAGACCAACTCGCTCAGCAGGCGCTGCAGCATGTACCGCATCGTAAGTGTCAGTACGCCGTGCTCTCCTTGCTGATGGCGGCCGAAGTCGAGACACCCACCACGCTGGCAAACTCGCTTCTCTACCCAGCAGAAGAGAAGGAAGAAACGAAGCATGCACGCTCCACGCGTGACACTGAGACAACGGCAAAGGAGTTTTTCACATATCCCTCCACGTTTCTCCAGCGGTCGGAGAAGCTGAACCTCTCTGTCGCGGAGCAGACGCGCATTCGTGTTCAGCAGTGCCTCCACACCCTCCACGCCACGGGTCAGCTGCAGCAGCTCCTCGGCAAGGAGTACTGCCTCGTGGAGATGCACGAGTTGTGTACCGGGACAGGCACCACGACGGCATCGTCTTCATCTTCTTTTGCTGACCTGTGCAGCGATATCGAAGTCAGCCCGCTCTGCTTGCTCTCGAGGTGCGTGCTAGAGCACCCCTTTGCCTACACGACGCCGTCCGCGCTGTGGGCGCAGCGGGAGCTTCTGTGGGAGGCGGACATGCGTGGCGACAGTCGGTGGTCGTCCAGCGCGCGCTCGCTCACCACCATGACAGCAGTGCCCACCACTCGCTCAACAGGTGCCTTAGCACCAGCAGACGCACTGCGCTTAGCCCACATCGACAATGCTGTCAGCCCGTACCGTTCCCTCTGCCGGAACACACTGGCGTTTCTTGCGGCCTTCGTACCAAACTGGGATGCACTGCTGGTGCGCCGCGTGGCAGAGACGCTCGTGCTACCACCCGAGGCTCACGTTGTGTTTTCCACTACATATCCCCGATCCCGCAGCACCGCTGCTGCGGCGGCATCTGCTCGCCGTAACGCACAGGATCCTTTGCTCGGCGCGGGAGAGAAATCAGCAGAGGCCCTCCCAACCTCTGCTTCAGCGTGGACGGACGCGTCGGCGCATCAGTTGTTTGACTGCCCAGACGCCACTGCCGTCACCACGACCGGCAACAGCAGCAGCACTCGTGAAGTGTCTCACGCATCTTCGGCTTTGGTGTCCCCTATGAAGCGCGTGGAAGGCATTCTAAAGCGGCGCGTGCAACACGACGTGGTGGTGCCGGACACGGCGTATTTACTGCATCGCTTTCACCAGCTCCGCCAGCTGGCGCGCCATCGCGAGGTTGTAGTGACACACGCTGTTTTTGTGGAACTGGTCGTGGCCGCCTCACGGGTCGACAATCCGCAGCGCTTTCACGCGCGACGCGTGCTGCGGGAGATGATGTGCGCGACGACTACGGCGCTCACAGCTGCGGCGGCGAAGGAGAGGATCCACCGCAATGAACACACAGGCCGCCGCAGCCGTCACAACAGTGGCAGCACCAGCGTCAGCATCAGCACAGCGACCTCCTCCTCCTTTCATCGACACCAGCGAGCCGCGTACGGCTTTACGCTCTTGGGTCTTCAAGATGAGCTGGCGCTGCTGGAGAGCTGCCCCGAGCGTTTCTACCTTCAGTTGTATGCAGAGCCGAATATGCTGCCGAGCAGCGCAGACGACCTGCTGCGAACCTCCTCCAGCTGCCGTCCATCCAGCAGTGCTTCTGTGGTGCTCGTGGCGAAGCAGCTGGAGCGAATGATCGCCGCCTACGACCGTGGAGAGAATTTTGGGGAGAGTGAAAAGAAGACTACTGCTACTACCGCTGTTGATGCTGATGGTAGTAACGCTTGCACTGACGGTGTCCACTCCACTTTGTTTGACGTGGACGACATGGTGAGTCATCTCCTGGGTGGCAGCACCATCGAGACGGCGACGCAGCTGCGTGCCGGTCGTCCACCCACCAGCAAGCGCAGCGAGCCGCTCTTTAAAAGTCGCTCGCGCGGGCATTGGGCAAGACTGCCAACGCTGGTGGCCACGACGAGCGACACCACCAGGGCAGCTGCGTTCCAGGTGGGCCTCAGCATGTATCCACCGGCCGGGGTTGCACCGTGATGTCGCGAAAAGGGAGCGTTGGTGTACTCATATTTTTCTTTGCTTTTTTTTTTTTCTGGCTCTTTGTCTTCATCATGGATGGCTTTGGAGAAACTGTTGAGGGGAAGTAAGAGGCACGGCAGTCGTCACGTCGATAGTGTGACAGCCTCTCGCCTCTCTCCCCTCGAAAGAAAAGAGAAAAGAAAGCTGCCTTCCGTGTTCTTTATAGGTCTCTTCTCCTCTATCAGGGTTTGAAACTCCTAATGCTGCTTACCTGCTAGCGTGGGGAGCACTTTCAGCGCTGCACGTGAGATCCAAAAGGGGGGAAAGGGCAAGTCGAAACGCCGTCGTCAAAGCGACGGATTGGATGATAGTCGCCCTGTCGTTTTAATGCTGTATCGAAGCATCATGCAGCACGTCGTTGCTGGTGTTTCTCTTCTTTTTTGTGTGTGTCTCGTCTTTTCATTCCCATCGTCTTGGCTCCTCTTGCTGCGGCAGGACACGGACGAGCTTCCGTTGTATGGTGGCCAGGAGACACTTGCCGGCTGCGATGCTCGTTGAACTCGAAAGGAGGGGGGAGGAGAGACTGGAGGCTCCCCTCCTAAGGTGCTCTCTCCGCCCCCATTCACTCCCCCCCCCCCCTCCACCACGGGTTCCTTGACTCCTCCCTTGTTATGCTCGCTCACTCACTTCTCTCACCGTCACTTCCTTTTCTTTTCCTCACCCATCGTCCGACCCATTTTTCTGCTCTTGCTGTCACTGCTTCTCTCTATCTCTCTGCGCTTGTGTGCGTGTATGTGTAAACACCCGTCGCTATGAAGTAGTTAAGCAATAGTTAATAAACGACAGGAAAGCAAGAACAGGTTTTGCTAGCTTGCGCCTCTTTTGTTTGACTTGTTTGCGGTTTCCTCCTCACACCAACTTCCTTCACACACGCACACACACACACAGACATACGACGAGGCGCGTTTTCTTGCGTTTCTATTCCCTTAAAAAGAAAAGAGCATCTGGGGAGATAAAAAAGGAGGTACATCGTCCAAAGAAGCGTTCATCATCATGTTTCGCCGCACCTTTGCCTCCGCCTTCCAGGCGACCCGCGCTGCTCGTCTGTCGCTCGTCGTGAAGCAGCTAGAGGGAACGACGCCGCTGACGAAGAAGGATAAGCCCGTCAACTCCTGGGCGGATGAGTTCATGAAGCCGCCCACCTCGGATGAGATGACGAAGAAGTACGGCCGCTACGCCAAGTACTCCGACCCGGCGCTGTGCGACGTGGACACATCAGAGGAGGTGGTGCTGAACACGTACCCGGAAGGTGCCGCACCCGGTCGCATCGAGGCCACG
The DNA here is from genome assembly GCA_900240985.1 of Crithidia bombi. Taxonomy (NCBI): domain Eukaryota; phylum Euglenozoa; class Kinetoplastea; order Trypanosomatida; family Trypanosomatidae; genus Crithidia; species Crithidia bombi. Next base: position 33,633 of record OESO01000194.1, on the reverse strand, counting down.
GCCGGCGTTGCTCTGAAGGACTTCGACGCGTGCATGTGGGATGAAGAGTTCTTTCGAAAGCACATTCTCAAGCCGAAGCTCGCCGATGACCTTCAGGACCGCGCACGTGTGACGGATTACGCGCTGAACTCCGCCATGCTGGGTTTCGTCATCTTGATGGCTCGTTACGCCGTGCTGCCCCTCTGGTACGTTGGCCAGCCTGCCCTGTCGATGGTGGGTCAAATGAACATCGAGGCCGAGGTCGGCGCGCTCGACGAGCGTGAGTGCAAGACGGTCGTGTGGCGTGGCAAGCCGGTCTTCGTGTACCGCCGCTCTGCGCGTCAGATGAAGGAGGTGATGGAGACGCCGCTGTCGGCGCTGAAGGATCCTGAGACGGACGAGGCGCGCTTCCCGGATCAGCGCGAGAAGGCGGTGGTGATTGCCATCTGCACCCACCTCGGCTGTGTGCCGATCCCGAACGAGGGTCTTTTCAACGGCTTCTTCTGCCCGTGCCACGGCAGCCACTATGACCCCTCCGGCCGTATTCGTCAGGGCCCTGCCCCACTCAACCTGGAGGTGCCGCCGTACAAGTGGCTTGATGAGAACACCATCTACATGGGCAAGCTGTAAGAGGGGACTACCTTCCCCCTTCCTCTCACCCTCGACGAGGATGGGTGTGTGCGTGTGTGCTGCGTCCTCTTTCGGCTTCTCCCATTTTTGCGTGCCTTCCATTGGTGTTGTCGATTTGTATGTGTGTATGTGCGCGCGTGCGTTTTGGGCCGCGAGCTTTTGGTTGGGCGGGCGCATCTCTCTCAGCGTGTGTGAGTGCGTGAGTTTTTTAGGTGTGCGAGGTCATCCTCTCCCCCCTCTTCTTTTCCTTGTCTTTTTTTATTATTATTTTAGGAAAGCTTACACCTTATGTTAGTTACTTAGTAGATATCCTTCTCTCTCGCCCTTCTTGTCTCCCCTCACCCACTCTCGTTCACCGGTCGGCCTTGCTTCTTCTCCCTTTCCATCCTTGATAGAAGAAAGAGAGAGGGAGGTCCTTATCTCCACGCGTGCGTGTCTTTCTGTGTGTGTGTGTGTGTGTTGTGTCTCGTTTCAGCGCTGTGTTGTGCCTGCGAGTACGAACAGGTGGACAGCAGCTTCAGTGCGATGAACATGTAGGACGCAAGGAGCATCGCAGCAGCAACAAGAAGAACACGCAGTGGACACGGCCAATGGGTGGCGACCAAGAGAAAGAACTGCTCATGACTGTGGTCTGGCAAGCAGCACACGCATGCACCACTGACGTCTTCTCTGCTGCGTTTTCCTTCTTTCGTTATTGCCGGTGTTCGGTGGCAATGCCCCTCGTCGTCGTGTGGGTGGGTTTATGTGTTTTTGTCAACGTTGGCGAGGGGACGGAAGGACGAGACGAGGGGGGATATTCTTTTGGAAGAGGAGTCTGCGGTGCAGGAAGTGTGTGAGAGACAAGAGAGAGAACGAAAGAAACACGGAAAAATCGCTCCGTGTGTCTGCTCGTATACGTGCGCTTGTAACTGTGTCTACGAGTGTTTTTGTTTTGTGTTGACGGACTCCGCCAAGCACATTCACATATACACACGCCCCAAAACTCTCTCGACACCGTCAGCGCACTCCAATTCTTCCTCTCCCGTAAGAAAGGCCCGTTTTATTGAGTTTTTAAGGTTCTTTTCTCACCCCTCTACATCGACTTTTATCATAATAGTGGTAACCTTCTATGGGTGTGGTAAGTGTAGCAGCACGCATCTGTGCAATAATCAGTACATACATATAACGGACATCTAGTGGGTGCAAGGGTCATTCCAAGAAAGAGCAGAATGGGACCACCCGACGGGTGGACACTCTCGTAACGAGAAGAGGAGCAAGAAATGAACCCGCAGCACCCTCCTTTGTTTTGCTTCAAAAGGAGAAGGCTCAAGGGAAAGCAGCAAGCAACAGGTGAGAGAATCACACCAGTGAGATACTCGGTGGTTGTCGCTGCCGAAGAGCACGGCTCAGAGACGGGAGGGCGGAGCACCGTGGCGGGGGATCGCCGCTACTGCTCTGACCGATGCACCCGTTGCCAAAGTCGAACACTTGTGCGGTGCCTCCGTCGTTTCTCCCCCCCCCCATCCCACATGCACCTCGGTCTCCATGCAGCGGGAGTATCTACTGGGATCTGTGTTACACGATGTGCTGCCAACACGGTTCAGGTTATCCTCACAACTCTGCACAGGAATGCCAGTTCGATCTCTCCCCCGTTGCGGCTGCGCCTACCCCTCATTTCTTTTCCCACAAACCTCACCGCTTTCTAATACTCCCTGTTTTTCTTTGTTGTTGCTTTGGGAACTCATCCATGGTGGCTCAGCGGCGTCCCATTTAGATTTCTCTTCTTCACCCACACCAACTCAAACGCACACACGCACACACACACATCCGTGGGTATATTTGCGTTTTGTCTCACTACGCACGCACGTGAGACGCCTGCTTTCACCGCTGTGGTTGAGTTGAGTGACATCCTTCTCTGATCTCCCTCCACTGCGCAGGCACGCCGCTGCTGTTTTTTACTTTTATTTTATTGCAGCTTCTCATCCACTGTTATCGCTCTCTTTGTCCCACACGAGTCTTTTTGAGCATCTTCATCACCATCCCTTCTTCCACAGAAGAGGGAAAGAAGTAATCCACTACGTAACAGAGAAAAACTGTTAATGCAGCATGCCTGCCAAAAACCTAAGCGAGTCCCGCAAGCGACGACGGGAGGCACATCAGCTTTCCCTTCACCAGTGTGCGGAGCTGAAGCGTCGCCGCGGCAGTCGTTCTGAAGAGGCAGTATCGACGGTAGACCACTACTTCTCTTTTCAACATCGTGACCACTGTGCTCAACCTATGGGTGGCGCACTGCCTCCTGCTGTGGCGGCGGCTGCAACTAATCAAGGCGCTGCGGCAGCCCCGGTGTCTGCGCTGTGCTGCTCTCCCCTGCCCCACCACAGCATCGGCGACAAGCTTCACTGGCTTTCACGGGACAGCATGGACGACCTGCCTGCCTCTCCAGCGATCTGTCACGTCGCCGAACACGCATGTCAAGAAAACAACGCAAAGACGTCCAATGAGCTGGTGTTGCGCCTGCGTCCTATCCACGTCGACGTTGTTTGTGGCGACACCGGCCGTCGCAACTCTTTCTACCTGCAGCCAACCTTTCTGTACGCGTGGCACCGTGGCAACCACTTCTACCACAGACTGGACGGGGAACAGGTGGGTCTGGAGTTGCAGGAGACAGTGCTGTGCCAGGTGCTACCAACGCCGGCGATAATGACGCCACCGCCACCACCACCACCACTGCAACCACCACAGAGGCACGCGTGGCCGCTCTCCCCAGCGTCGTTTTTGCACCCCCGCTTTTCCGCACCGTCGTGGCCGCTGCATCGTTGCGTGGGCTCGTCAGCCGGCACACAAACGGTTGATCCCGCCACCACTGCTGCAACGCTGTCCTCAGCGCCCCATGGCCATCTGCACCATGCGTGGTGTGCGGGAAACCTACATAAGCGGTCACTCTTGTACAACGAGGAAGCAGCATCAATAGCAGCGGCGGCAACTGTGCCTTCTCTTTCGTTCTGCGCTGCGAGCTACTCGTATGAGGCCACACAGGTCTCACGCTGCCTTTCTCCCCCTGCCTGTCCGGATGCGCCAACGACAAACATCACAGCGTGCCTCGGCAGCGGCAGCCCCGCCCTCTTCGTGGAGTGTCTTCTCAAGTGCATCCGTGACGAAGCGGTGCTGCCGGATGATCACGGCTGGGTGTACCTGTACCACGGACGCCACATGCTGACCGAGGTGGGTCGTACGCGACTGCTGCATGATCTTTTTGCCCACGCGTACTTCGTCCCAGTGGGGCCGGAGGGGGAGACGCAGTTTACGCTAACGGTCTGCGTGTTCCGCAAGTACTAAAGCAGTCAAGCGTTACCTGGCATCCCCGCCTCATGCCCATACACACACACACACACACACACACACTTACAAACACACATCTGTGCTGAAGATTCTCTTCTGTTTGTGTGCGTTTGTGTCTGTATCCATCCACCCCAGCTGCTCTTCCATTTCGGGGGTAGAGATGGGAGGGGAGGGGAGGCGAGTAGACGCCCCTGTGGTGCTGTTCTCACTCGTTGCATTTGAGCTCCATTTGTTCCGGCTCGATCGAACACTGCTGTTAATTCGAATCGAAAGAGAGAGAATGATAGACTCTCAAAAAGGAAAAAAAAGAGAACGAAAAATAAGAGGGAAGCTCTTTTTTTTTGCAGCTCAAGACACTTCCTGCATTGCGCTCCTTGTTGCTCTGTCAAAACGGTATCCACGACGTCGCGGCACGGCATGAAGAAGACGAAGTTGCTTTGACGTCACTGCGTCCCATGGATCGTGTGCTCTGCCTTCCCTCTTTCCTCGCTCTCTCGTTTAGTGTTTTCTTCTCCCCTCTCCTCTTTCATGATTGTTTTGATTCCTGCCGCTCGCCTTTCGTCACCCCAACATGGTATTGCTGCTCTAACGGTGGTGCAGCGAGCTTCACCAAATTAGAGTTTTCTGCGAGCACCGGCAGAAAGGAAGGAACGGAAAAAATACATCGAAGCCAAAGCAACAAAAAAAACAAGGAGCACACGCAGCGCTCTGCGACGTAGCTCAGGCGTTACTCACACCTTCTCATCAAAGCAGGCTGAACCTGCTATTCAATATTGTTTTCCTTATTTGATCGAATACACCTTGTCCTTATCCCACCGAACACAGAAACACACAACAAATAAAAAAAAACAGGAAACTACTTGTTAATAGCTGTCGGTCTCTTCCCCTACCATTTCCCCTTCGTGAGCACTCATAAAAAAAGAGCCCCACAAAGAAGGTCGTGGGGAGGGCTTTGTCCGCTTTTCTCTGGAAGCGGAGCAACGAAAAAAAAAAACACTGAAGTTATTTTCGTTACATTCGCTTTTTGTCACTTCAACACACATATAAGCACACACCGACTCAAAGCGAAAAAGAGGTTATTTCTCTTCTTCCCTCCTGCTAATGCTGCGGAAGGTGCGGTCACACGCATCAACGCAGGGCTCTCGATGTGACTGCCTTTCCTGCTTCTCATCACTTGGTGTGCTGACACTGGTGCTGAGTGTTGCGGTGCTCATCATCGCACCGGCACGGAGCGAAGAGCTCTATGAATCTTCTTTTACCGCTCTTCATGAGAATGCCGCACTCTCGCCAGTGGCTGGATCGTTGTCCCTGACACGCGCGGGCGAGGACGGCACGTGTCCTGCTCTCCCTTTTCACCTCTTTGTCGCTTCCGCGATGGGCTACGCCTCGAGTATACGCGCTCTCTCCACGTGCGCCATCACGCCCTACAGCACCATCTTGAACGACATGCATCTCGCACGCCACACCCGCGAGTCCGCTGAGTCCGTCACCGCGGGTCTGTGGCGGCTGACACACGGCAACACAGAGGACTTCGCACTTTACGACAACGCCGCCGAGTTTCTGTCGCTGCGGGCTGAAATTGGGGCCTGGGTGCGGGCGAACCGCACGGTAGGGATGAACCCGTCCGCCTACGAGGCCGCCGTGCGCGGTGCCGCTGCTGTTCTTGGTCTCAACGGCAGTCTTCTCGACACGCCCTTTGTAGAGCTTCCGGTCGCTTTGGAGGGTGGTGTCACGCCATTGAATTGGACGAATCGTCTGCAACGCTGCCGCGACGACGTCCACTGCATCAGAGAAACTGCGCGGGCGGCGTACAGGCACCACGCCAACACTTCCTTAGCTGCAGCACCGACGATGCTCGTGTCGAAGCTCGACTTCCGCCGTGCGCAGCGGTACTACGAGCAGGCAGTGTTTAGCAGCTCCATTGTGCGAGCGTTTCACCTGCACCCGGCGACCACCACGCGCGGATTTAGTCGCGCCCTGCGTAACTTGTTGCGGGCTGTGCAGCAAACGTGGGATGCCGTGGCCCGCGAAGCAGCGGAAGAACTAGGAGAGTCGGAGGGGCGTGCCGGCACGGTAGTGGCCGCTCCCTATCTGCCGGTGCTGCGCGAGACCGACATCACCGGTCCACGACGGCCAGAGACACGGAGGCTGCGGCATCACAATCCCGCTTACCCGAGCCCGTCCCGCGACGCGGGGGTGCGACTGCAGGCTCTGCGCCGCGTTCTGCCAACCGCCGTGCTGTACGAATCGAACCCGGACTGCACGAGTTGCGCAGTATTTGATCAGGCCTTCGATATCCTGCCCGCCGTGTACAAGCGCATGTGCAGTCGCGACTACCGCAGCATCGTCAGCTGCAGCCCCATTACCCTCTTTCTCCGCACCACGCACGTCCGACCTTTTCGCCGGCTTCCCGCGGTGGAGCTGTACGCACGGCTGGCGTACTCGCGCGCTGCCGTGTTACGTGCAGCCGATCTCAGTTTTTTTCACTGGCGGCGTGGCGGGTCAGAGAATAAGGAAGAAAGCGTGAGATACAACGACGCAGATGCTGATGGCGCGAATGGTGGTGGTGGTGGTGGCGCTGAGAGTTTCATGGACACCCTGCAGAGCGTGGCGGAGGAGGAAGAGGAGGACGACGAGGTCGATGGCACCCGTAGTAGCCTCTTCTACAGTCTTCAGCTGCGGCACGGGAGGTTCGGTGACGGTATGGAGGACGAGGTACGCCCACAAACCCAGTTCCACCCCCGTCGCATTCCACTGCGCGTGCAGCCGAGTGCCGCCACTGTGGAGGCGGTCGTGGTGAACATTATCGCCGACTTGGTCGAGAGCGGTGTGATCCAGTTTCTATTCTTGGACCCGCGAGAGGTGCACCAGATCGCGTGGGAAAATGAACAGGTGAAGGAGATGCTGCTGCGAGAGCAACAGGAGAAGCAAGCTTCGGCCAACGGCACGGCGGGCGAGAACGGCACCCTACTACCTTCACCGTCGCCGTCATCCCCTTCCTCGTCTTTTGCAGGGACAGCGCCACAGCAGGCGCCTTCACCGGCGAATCTAGAGGACCACCCCCGGTACCGTAAAGTGGTGAGCTTTCACGACCTCGCGACGAAACTGGTGAACGTGCATACGCGGGCGATTTTTGGGGATGTTCGTCACGTGCGCAGCCACCCCGCACACCGCTTCGATAATGCTAAGGCAGACAACAACGCCGGAGTAGCTTCACCGTCATCGCTGCTGTGGTGGACCTCGTCGTGGGTGCTCCGCGTGCCACGCGCCGTACTCGGGCTGCTCTTCTCCGGAGTGGAGCGTCCGCTATATATTACGGTATTTGTTCTGTTGTGCTTGTACCAGCGGTGGTGGAATCGCTGGCAGCAGGTCTCGTACTGGTAGCCGGAGGGCGATGTAACACCCACACACGCACAAAAAAAAGGAAGCTGTGTATGTGTATGTGTGTGTGTGTGTGGGGGTCTGAAGGTGTTCTGCTAGCTTGTTTTAATAGGTTGTTGCTATATCGTGAGTACTGTTGCTGTGTTTGGATGGGGTGAGCCCTTCACGCTATCCACCTTCCTCATCCTCCCTCATCTTCACTACCAGCATCGCGTATTGAAAGCGGCACATATGTCTCAAAACCAACTAACTAACAACAAGAAACGACAGAGAAGAGAAAAGTGAAGGTAACACACACACACACAGACATTCACTCACTCTCAGACGTGACGCCTTCAAGACGGAGGGATGTTTGGAGTGGGTGACTTTTTTTTTTTTGCGAAGCGAACATGAAAAAGGATAGGCGAAACACACAACAGTCCTCAACAAATAACAAAGTGAAGAATAACAGATGATAGAGAAGGAGAGAGGGAAGAAGAATGAAAGCGACAACTGCTGAGCAGTGTGGTGTTTGCACTCTTTGCTGTTGCTGTGATTTGTTTTGTACTTGCCGCTCAAAGTCACCTCCGCCAGCATCTGCGATAGGCGTTGAAAACCCTGTCAGCTGCACAGAGGGGCAAAAAAAAGAAGACAAGTCAATGGTGCTTCTCAGCTCCCATGAAATCGACTCTACTCTCCCTCTTCATCCCCTCCCCTTCTTGACCTCCTTCTTTACGTTGTTTCTGAACTGCCATCATCTCTGTTAAGTGGAAAAGAAAGGCAGAACAAGGAGCAAGAACTGTGTCTTTATTCTACTCCTTTTTCTCTTCTCCTTTGCCTTGCGGTTCTCAGTACTGGGCCCTTATCTCTCTCTCGCTTGCATCCCTCTTCCCCTACAGTCTTGTTTTTTCTTATTGGGATTGCTGTTGAGTTCCACTGCGACGAGCCACTGTCGTGGACGTGTTTTGGTTCTTCTTTTTTTGTGCGTCTCCCTCCCTGTTGGAGAAGACTTGATTAATTCACTGTCCCCATCATCTGTCTCTCTTCCCTTCCCTGGGGCCTTTTTTTCTCGTTTTTTTTTTGTGTGTGTATGTGTTTGAGCGCTGCACTGTCAGACCGCACCCCCGAAGAGTACACGTGGACCAAGATCATCACAAGCACGAAGGTGTTCGTCGACGCACAACGAGGGAACAGCAGTTTCCGTTACTTTCGAGAAACAACGAGAATAAAGAACAAAGGACAAGGGGCCTTTCGACGTTAACATAATAATAAAGAACGTGCTCCTCACGTCTGTTTTTGCTGGCTTTCTGCTTAAACCGGCACCCCTTACGTTTTTCTGTTGTTTTCCGCTTCTCCGGTGCGGTCTTTCTTCGCTGTGCCGTGTTTTCGATACCGCCGGGTGTGCACCCTCTCCCTCCTCTTCTTTTCCCCATATCAAAAAGCTGAGCTGGTTTGTTTGTTGCTGTTTTTTCTGCTCTTTTTTCGCTTGCGTATCGCTACCACACTGAGCTTAGATTGACGAGGGCGAGAGAAAGAGTACGTGTGTGTGTGTGTGTGTGTGTGTGTGTGTGTGTGTGCGTGTGCGTGTGTGTCTCAGCGTGTGCCCGTTTCGTTGATCGCACCCCTGCGTTGCATTTTGTGTTTTATCCCCTTTCCGTTTCTTCCTTCGTGTTCACACCTCCTTTGCGCTGCTTGTGCTGTGGGCGTGTCCCTCTCAGTTCTACCCCTCGCTTTCACCCCTTCGCGGCATTCGATATCGCACCAGCCAGGGTACCTCATCTCCATCTTCCCTCCTTACACACACACACACATATAAACAAATACATACACGCACATCATTAACGACGCAAGTCACTCAGGCGAGGACGCTCAATAGGGCCTCATGATGAATTCCCAACTCTCCCCCACGCTACAGGAGAGTAGCCGCTTCAACTACATGCGCCGCGACCGTTTTGAGGTGAACCAGTATGTGCGCGTGCAGATGTCCGACACCCGTTTTGCCATAGGTGTCGTGACCGCCATCGACGACGACCACGACAAGGCCACTGTAGAGACGCGCAACGGCTACGAGGTGACGCTGCCGTTCTCGGCACTGCGTCGAGCCTTTTTGGTGGTCCTCGACCTCAACGGTGTCCTCGTGGCGCGTGGCCGTGGAAGCTTTATTCTTCGTCCGCACGTGATGGAGTTCCTAAAGTTCGTCTTCTCCAACTTCGTAGTCGCCGTGTGGACGAGTGGGCTGCAGCGGTCGTCGAACCCGATCATCGAGCACGTCTTCGGCAGCTACCGCGACCTCCTCCTCTTCACCCTCTTTCGCGACTCGTGTGTGCCCAAGGCAACCCCGGAAAACCCGTATGGGACGGAGAAGAACTTGCAAACCATATTCGACCGCTACCCTCTCAGCTTCCACGCCGTGAACACCATCATCATCGATGACTCGCCAGATAAGTGCTCGCACCCCGATATCGCACTGTGCCCGGTTCCCTTCAAGGACCCGGTTGCGCAGAGCCAGGACGACGGCCTGCTGGCCACGATAGAGACACTGCGGCAGGTGCTGCAGCTCGACTCCGGCGTCCCACTCATCCTCGCCGCTGAAGAACGTCTGCACCGTCTCGCAGAGGAACAAGAGCAGCAGCAGCAAAAGAAGGAGGTGTCAGCGCCATCGTCCACTGCAGCAACAGCGAGCGCCTCACCCGTCACCGACGCCGCCGGCATGCCGGCGTCAGCCCCCGTGCGTTCGTCGCCGGAGGAGTTTGAGGTGCCGGCGGACATGGAGGAGGTGGAGCTGTGGAAGACACGTCTCTGCTGCGAGAATTTGCAAGGCAAATGCACACGGGGCGAGAAGTGTCCCTTTAGCCACGAGCCAGACGACGGCAGACCGTGCTCACGTAAGAGCAACTGCCGCCACCACGGCTCCCGCTGGCCCAAGACGAGTGAGGAGGCGGAGCACGAGGCCCGTAAGCGGCAGATCCGCGAAGCGAAACAGCAGCAGTACCGGATGGAATTGGAGAAACGTCAGCTCGAAGAGCAGCAGCAGCAGTACAATACCAGTAGGAAGGGGCAGCCCCGCCGTCAGTCAGATCTTCTGCAACAGCTTCAGCAGCTTCAACAGCAGCAGAAGTCGGTAGCTTCTTCGTCTTCTCATGTCTCGCAGCGGCAACGCGGTGGTCGTCGTCGTCACGACCGGCGGCAACAACAGCAGCAGCGTGGAGGGAGACAAGACGACGAGGAGTGGAGAAAGGAGGAGGAAGACTGGGCCTCTGGACCCACAGGGCTGAGCCACACAGGTGACCCCACCTACGACAACATGATCAACGAGCAGCAAATGCAGCAGCAGCGCCGCAACGCTGTCGGAGCTACAGGCAGGGCATCGATGGCACAAGGATCGTACACTGTGAGCGCATCGCGAGGTCAAAACGACGTCAACGCGTCTTCCTCTTCACCGCATACGGTAGCGGGCGGGTACGACGACGACACTTACACGAATCTCAACTCGAACAGCAACAGCAACCACCACATCAGCTCCGGGTACCGTCGGCAGCTGCAGCATCATAGCCAGAGTAACATTACCAGCAGCGGCATTGCTAGCGGACAGAGTGGCCAGAGCACGTATGTGCAGCCGCAACAGGGGCCAACAGCTGTGCGCGCAGCGGAGTCGGTGCCGCTCTTTTTCCAGAGCTTTCCCTCCACGACGACCAATATCATGAATAGCAGCCTCATGACCACCGCCACCACTACCACAATCATCCAGCCCTTCAGCACACGCCCGATTGCGCCATCTTCAACATCGGCGCAACCTTCTATGCTGTCCGTCACCGCGTCGCTGGCAGCGGCGTCGGCGCCGCAAAGTCGAAGTTTCGCAACGGGTGGAAGTTACGCAGATCCACAGCTGCTGCAGCAGCGTTACACCTCGTTATCCTCCGCACCACAGCCGCAGGCCATTCGCATCAGTGGAAGGCAAGGCGACTCCAACGCCGTTGTAAATCAGCTTCAGGCGCTTATGCGGAAGAGCTGAGGCGTACGCGTGTTTATGAGTGTGAAGAAGCGAGAGGGAGAAGGAGGGGATGAAAACGCGCACCCTTTTTTTCTTTTTTCTTGTTAATACTGTGATTCAGTTTCTCTTCCCTCTCCTTCTCCCTCCCCTCCCCCTCCCGACTCTGCGTCGAGTATCTTTCTCTACGTATCTCTTTCCTTGTTGTTGTTGTTGTTGTTTTTTCACTTTTCTTTCTGTTTACGTGGCGTTACTTCACTTCGCTCTGCACCTCTTTCGCCTCTCTTTTTATTTCCTTTTTTGTGTGTGGAAGGGTGAGGAAGACGTGTAGTCTCTGGTTTTTCGTCGTTTCTCTGTTAGTATAATACGAAGCTGTGTCTTTTTCTTCTTGTTCTGTGTTTTTCTTCGCTTTTTGTTTTTTGTTTTGTTTTCCTCCGACGGTTTCATTCGACTCGGGTTTTCTTCTCTCTCTTTTCTTTTGTTTACACCCTCCTCCTCCTTCCCCCCCCCCTTTCTGTGTTTTTTTTTTTTTGCTTAGTAAGTAAGCCCCACCCAAAAAAAAAAAGAAGAAACACACGAGAAGAGGAACTTGTTTCTGTCTGTTTTGCGCCTCTTCGCCATTGTAAAGCGGAAAAAAAGAGAGAAAGCATAAGGAGCGAATTAGCTCAACTACACACACATAGATACACACACATACGAGGCCGCATTCCTTTCTCTCATCTTCCCCTGAAAGCGAAAAAACAACAGCAGCATCGGGCTATGAAGAACGCCTCCTCTTCTTCCCAACAGCTTTCGTATAAGGCGATAGGGAAACCAATGGGAGAGAACCACCGCACCACTCCCTCACTCCTTCCTGCTTTTGGTCAAGGCGATGAGGTTTGTGCTGCCTGGGTTGTTCTTTCTCTACGCTGCACAAGTATAGATGCAGATGTGTTGGCGTTGTGTGTCGGTGTGTGTATGTGTGTGTGTGTGTGTGTATGTATGCTGCCGCCCTGGCGCAATCTTCGTCGATGGAACCGCTTCTTCGCTTTTGGCTCCTTTTACGACTTCCCCACATTTCTTCCTTTCATAGCAGCTCTTTCTTTTTCTTTTATTGTTCTTGTTGGTTCGTTTCAACGGTGTGGGTTGACGGTGTCGGATGGCATAGGGTGCGGCCGATCTCTCTCCCCTTGTTTCAGAACTTCAACATTAACCACGCTCGACAGACACACACACACAAGAAAGGGAAAAGTTCATTTCGTCCCGAAGATGAGCTCGCGTGTGCTCCACTACGCGGTACGGCACATGCTGCTTGCTTCCCTCCTTGCCGCTCTCATACTTCTCCGTGGTACTCTCATCTTTGCATCTGCGCTGCAGTCGCAGCCAGAGCCGCAGGATGAAAGTACGACTAGCACAGACCCATCCTGCAAGGTACATTTTGCAGACAGCTACTTTGCGTCGATCGCGACGACGATGCCCATTGCGGGTCACGCGCCACTCGCTCAGACAGGGCACCTGTACGTCGATCAGACCGCCGGTGCCGTGCGCATCGACCAGTTCTTCCGCAGCCACCGCACCACTTTTCTGCTCGACAATAAGAAGCTGCGAGGCTTCTTTTTTTTTGGCAAGCGCGACTTCCAGCGAACGACAACCACCACCACCTCAGCCGCAGAAAAGGACGATCTGGATTCGAGCACCACGGATTCAGACGACACCGGCGATGATGCTTTGCAGCAGCACTGCCAGGTCTTTTATCTGCCACGCACCGTAGCACCATTCTGTGTCCCGCACAGTTACCGCGTCGACTCGCACCCTTCACTGATTCGTGGGGTGGCCGCCACACGCTTCGCCGGGATGGAGGGCTTCCCCGGCATGCCGCTGGTGGAGCAGAGTCTCTACGTGGTCAACGCATCTTCGCCTTGTCCGTCTTGTGGAGCGGCGGCGCCATTGTCCTCCCCCTCCTTATCGTTTGTTCCGTGGAGGCTGGAGTATCGCGCGCGTCCAGATCTCGAGCCGCACAAGATCGCTGCGGCGTCGTACGAGCTCCCTAACTGGCGCTTCTTTGGCCACCCCATGTTCGACGAGCTCACCCTCTCCCGTGCACAGGAGACCCAGCTGCAGTTGTGGCAGCCAGCGGTGGACCTCATGACAGTCGATTTCTATGACTACTACTCGACAGAGCACGACGACGGCGTGTTTGCGGTGCCGCCGCAGTGTACGGCGGTGCTGCGCAGGGACACGGCGGGAAGCAGCAAAAACAATAGCACGGCTGATGCAGAGTTCGACGGTGGTGACGCAAGCGAACTGCGCAAGGGTGAACCGCGGCTGCAGCTCGCCAACATACAACGCTTTCTACTACAGTGGTATTTGCTCAACAACATGACTCCTGCAACCAGTGCGGGAGAGGGTAGTGAGCACTGATGGATGGCGAAGACAGGATTAAGGGAGGGGAAATGAGGAAGCCAGAAGAACCTAAAGGTCGAGAAACGCAGGGAACAAACCCGTCAGCATCCTCGTTCTCTTTTTGTGAGTGCTTTTCTTTTCTCCCCGCTTCTTTCTGGACTCTACAAGCTACCCCCACCCTTCCTTTATTATAACACATTTTCACAGCACCACCACCAACACAGAACAGGAGGAAGAGGAGGGAAATCCCTCTAGCAGATGCTGCGATGGTGGGCCTAAGGCACTATTTGTTTTTTTCTTCTTTATTTGAGGCTGCTGGTACGTTTCCTTTCTGTGTGTTTACATTGTTTCCTCAAAAATCCGTCATGCACCTCCGTTGGTGCGTTGTCTAAAAGCCTTTTGGCGGCAACAGCAACCCCTCAAAAAAAGACATGTGTCCCACTGTTTCGATCCTACTTAAAACGACGTTTGAAACACGAGGGGATAGTCTCTCCTCCCCTCCCCCTTCTCCCTTTATCTTCGTCATTGGCGCTGCGCTGATTAGCAGTGCACTCCGTCTCAGGCAAGCTGTGGGTGATGCTCTGAAATCTATTCTTTTTTTTTCATCTCATTCGCTGCCTTTCTTGTCAAGGTTTCCTGTTTTTTTTTTGCTTTGCTTTCATGCACGCCGCCTCCTGCGCCACGGCAGAGCAGCAGATCGGCTGACAGCTCTCCTCCTTACTGTGTTCAAAGGGAGACTGTTGTGGTGTCTACGCCCAGAGTGAGGAGAGCACCCTCAAGGCAGGCGAGTTGCCGTCCTCTTTTTTCGGTGGCGTGTCGTCGTGGGATGACTACAGACCACCACACTTTTATTCCCCTCCCCCCCCCCTCTCCTTCCTTCCCGGGTTTTCTCTGTGGGCGAGATAAAGGGAACATCCTCTGCATACTGGAATCAAAAGAACAATGAGTGTAGTGACACAGAAGCTGTCAAACAATGGGCTGCTTCTCCACTTCTACCAATGATACCACAGCGGCGGATGACGTGCGCGTGCGGCGCACCATCGAGGTCTGCCCTGCTGCCTGGAAAGCTGCCAGATTTCCGACAGAGCCAGTTCCGCTGGCCCGATCGAGGGCCTCATCGCTCCTATGGTCCCCATTGTCGTCTCCTTTGTGTACCATTACACGGGCGACGGAGAGGTATCTGCCTTCGTGTCCGCAGAGTTGATGCAACGTGCGGTGTCGCACCTCTTGTGCTTTTACCCTCTTTTCTCAGGACGGCTGGTGCTGCTGGCGAACGGCGATCGGCAGATCGACCGTCTGGACAATGGGGCGCTGTTTGTGGAAGTGACGTGCAACGCATCGCTGCGTGAATTGCACGAGGCACGCGGCAAGGCCCACAGCGGCGCTGCTGGAGCAAAGGACAACGACACCAGGGATCGGTTTGGCACGGTTCTCTCCATGTTCGATTTGCCGGCCGGCTCCAATGCGCTCTTCGCACCCTTTAGCCCCACCGCGGACCGGATCGTGCAGGACCCTCTCTTCAGCACTCAGCACACCCGCTTTGCGTGCGGCAGCGTGGCAATGGGTGTGCGCATCTCACACCTTGACAGACGCACAGCGATTTTTCTTGGTAATGCAGCATCTCATGGAGCTGTTCGGCAAACTGCGAGGGGGCGAGTCAAATCCTGGGCTGCAGAACCCACCGCAGTGGCGCTCTTATCTGTCGACCTTCCGTGCAGAAGCAACCTCAGCAGAGTTGTGCGACGCGCTCGCGTACAGGCCCTCCGGGCTGTATGTGTGCGAGTCAGCAGGGGAGGAGGTGACCTCGAATTCTACTGTACGGTGTCGTGAGGTGGTGGTGGCGGGTCGTGAGTTGTACTTCTCTGCGGCGCAGCTGAAGGACCTCAAGCACCGTGCCACCCCACCGGAAAAACAGGGGGATGGATGGGTGTCCACCTTCGAAGCCCTCAGTGCTTTTTTTGTGGCAGTGTGTGTACAAGGCGCGCTGCGCGGTGTGGTTGGGTGGCAGCGACACGTCGATGAACGAGGCGGGAACCACGACGTGGCCGGTCACAGACTTCCTCACCTCGATAAACCTACGCGATCGCTTTCTGGACTCGTCTACTGACGAGGACACCGCCGTCTACTTCCCGGTGGGCTGCTTCGCCCCTGTAACGACAGTGCCACCTGCGATGCTCCGTGAGGGTCCTTTGCACGAACTCGCCGCAGCTGTACATGCGATGCTGCGTTCACCCGCGTTGACGACCCCCACGGCGGTGCGGCGCACTGCGCGCTGAATTACCGCGCAGCCGGATCGCACGCGCATTCGCTGCAGCTATCGGCAAGGCGGCTTCATGATCAGCGCATGGAACAAGCTTGGCGCCTACGGTGCCACCGCGTGCGGTGGGACACGACCCACGCTGGTGAGTGCGCCGTTCACCTGCGTTTCGCTGACGGACTTGCTGGGGTACGTTCTGCCCTGCCCACCTGCGTTTCAGTGTGTCACCACGTCTTCCTCTGCTTCTCCGATCGCAGGTCGAGAACTCCAGGAAACGTCTCTGCAGGCGCGTGATGGGATCGTGGTCTACTTAACCGTAGATGCATCGCTGTGGACCGTATTGAGCTTCGACAAGTTACTCGGAGAGCACCTGCATTAGCTCTCTCAAATCACCCTCCCCTCACTTCTGCAATAAGGAATACAAGAGCTTTTTTTTTTCTGCATTTTCTGACAGCTTGTGTGTATGTGTGAGTGTGTGTATTAATACGGAGGGTAGAGGGTGGAAGGGAAAGGGAGCCATGCGTACTAGTTTCCTACTACTGTGATGGCCATTGATCGCCGCGCTTCACCAAGGTGAAGAACTCCGCTGTTTTCCGGCACGTCTGTTTTTTTTTTTTTTTTGTAGATGCGGTGCACGGTAGACACATGAAAAACAACGTGCCAAAGCAGCATCATACAAAAATTGGAGGCACTGAACTGCACGAATCCTAACCTAACCGTAGTCTTTGCAGCTCGCATTGACGGTGTAGGCTACTGTGAGACTCACCTCCTACGACTTCGTCGTGGGCTTCTGTTCTTTTTTTGTTGTTATTGTTGGATTCTTTTGCGCCTTATTGCGAACGATGCATGGGCCGCACGATTTACTTCCATCCCGTTCTTTTTTTTCTTTGTGTTTCTGCATGCTATGTCCTTTCTTTTTGTCTTGCGCATCATCCATCGTTCTCACCCTCCTCCTCCTTCCCTATCCATTCCATATGTATACATACATATATATGTTTGTATACACTAACAGCTCTCGCCTTTCTCCTCCAACGCTTTTCGCCCTTGTTTCCGTTACAACTAACCTTTGCCACACTTTTTATTATTTGATTGTTCTAGTTGCAGTCGATCGACACCCTCCTTTCTTTTCTTCCTATCTTTATTATTCTCATTTATCCTCTTGATACTGAAACGTGTGTGTGTGTGTGTGTGTGTGTGCTTTCCCACCGTCTACCTGGCCAAAAATGTCCTCACACCAGCAGTCGTACCAGTACTACAAGGAGAAGAAGATGGGCATCATCCTTGCCCCCTTCTCCGGCGGCCAGCCGAAGAGCGGCGTGGAGCTCGGCCCGGACTATCTGATCAAGGCTGGCATTCAAAAACAAATGGAGAAGCTCGGATGGAAGACGACGATCGAGCACCCACTGGACGGCAAGGCGATTGAAACCCGCAAGGCAAGCGAGCAGGACGACCACATCGGCCACATCAAGCGTCCTCGTCTCACTGGGGAGTGCACGGAGAAGCTGTATGCGTGTGTGCGCAAGGTGGCGGAGGAGGGCCGCTTCCCTCTCACCCTGGGCGGCGACCACTCCATCGCGATCGGCACGGTGGCGGGCGTCCTTACAGCGCACCCGAACGCCGGCGTGATCTGGGTGGACGCCCATGCGGATATCAACACCATGTCCGGCACCCTGTCCGGCAACCTGCATGGCTGCCCTCTGTCGATTCTCATGGGACTTGACCGGGCGAACATTCCAGCGAGCTTCTCGTGGGTGCCGCAGGTGCTGAAGCCGCACAAGCTCGCCTACATCGGGCTGCGCGAGGTGGACGAGGCAGAGAAAAGAATCCTGCACGACCTCAACATTGCCGCCTTCAGCATGCACCACATCGACCGCTACGGGATGGAGCGCGTCGTACGCATGGCGATGGACGCTGTCTCTCCGCTCGGGACGGAGCCGGTGATGGTGTCGTATGACGTGGACGCCATCGATCCGCTCTACGTGCCGGCGACGGGCACCCCGGTCCGCGGTGGTTTGTCCTTTCGTGAGGCGCTGTACCTGTGCGAGCGCGTCGCCGAGAGCGGGCGTCTTGTCGCCCTCGACGTGGTGGAGTGCAACCCGCTGCTGGCCACGACTGACGCCCACATGAACGACACGATCTCTGTGGGCTGCGCCGTGGCACGCTGCATGCTGGGAGAAACGCTGCTCTACCCACCGAAGAACTCTCGGTTGTAAGTGCTTTCTCCTTCCTTCCTTTCCCTCTTTTGCTTTTATTTCTGACCATCTCTTTTTCTCTATGCACGCGTACACACAGTCACACACGCACGCCACAAGTGACGGTACCAAGCGGCGGGGGGAAAAGAAAACAGTGCGAGGCGGAGGAGTGGATTGCGCGACGTCTGGAGCACAGTGCCAAAGCACGATACAAAGTAACACCGATCGGTTTCCGCTGTTGTTTTTGTTCATCCTCCTTTCACCCTCGCCTTTTTTTTTTTTTGCGCGCTCTCTTCCTTGCATCGAGTTTGTTTTTTCCCCGGTGTCGTTTTTCGCATCCCCCTTCTCGTCTTCCCCACTGCACGTTCTGGAGGGTGGTGTTGTAACGGAGCTCTCCTCTTTGTATTTTTCCCCAGCGTATATCTCTCTGTACCTCATAAGGTTGCACCAGCAGAAGATTGATAACACAGCAGTTTTGCGGAAAGAACACCTTTTGAGTTTGCTTGCATGTATGTGTGTGCGTGTGTGTGGCGCTGATTTAAAAAAAAAACGTGCTCATGCACAGTCTCACTCAGAAGGGTTCTTCCCTTCCCCCTCCCCCCCCCCTACACACACACCCACTGTCGTCGCAAAGGCCTTCCGACTACAACTCAACTGTTACGGAGGCTCGGATGCGGCGAGAACGCAGTGGATGAACTCCCTGGCCACTTTTTTTTTTTAGTATCATTATGGTGGGTTCTGTTGTTGCTGCCGTTTCGTTTTTGTATTACGTTAAAGAGCCTCTCTTTACTCGCTTTTTTTGTTTGTTTGTTTGCTTGTATGTACGCGAGATACACCGACTGATGAAAGCGTTCCTTTCTTTTTTGTTGTTGTTTGGCTTCGCGTTTCCGCTGTGTAGTGAGCGTAAGTGAAGACACGCGAGCGCAGTATCGCACAAGCCCGTTAAGCGGTGAGCATACCAGATTCATTGAAGCACGTCAACTTTTTTCCCCTAGTTCATTCCTTCAGTTTATTAATTGTTGCTTCAGACTGCACACTCTTGTATGCAGCACCACCGTCAACGATGAAGTTACACACACGCACACCTAACCACAAAAAGCGGATACCTGTTGCTGTGATTATGATTGTTTTATTACTTTTTTGTCCTAGTAATACCAAGAAGCAAGCGCGTTTCTTTCTAAAAAAGAACCTTTTTGTTTTTCTGTCTTCCTTGTCCTTTTTTTCCCCCTTTTCTGCTTACCTTCCGGTCGTGCATCCTTGGCATTCCTCACCTGCAGGAGCACAGCATCTCAACATACGCGATACGTAACCAATGCGCACACCTGCAGCGCCGAAAGAAAGAAAAAGAAAGCGACGAAAAGACAAAAAATGCACTAAGGCGTTCAGTGTATTTGCCCGTAACAAAAAAAAACTAAAAGCAAGAGATCAGGTGTGAAGGGATCGGGTGGAGAGAAAAGGAGTTAACCGCTTTTCCTCCCTCCGTTCCTCCCTTCTTCCCGCCTGATCATCAATTCGTTGTGAAAGCCAAAGGACCTCCTTTGTTCGTTTAGAGGTGATTTAAGATCCGCTATGCAATGTGACACAGCACAGCCCTTTTTCTTTCTTCTCTTTTCGTTATGACGATGACGGTTGACTTCACGAATATACATATATATACCAATTGAACTTCTCTTTGTGCGAGGTGCCGCGGGTAAGTGCGCTGCGCAAATTCCTCTCTATGTACTAGTACGACGATAGCACTACAAAGAAGTGAAGGGGGAAAAAAGCATCAGAAGGCGATAGGCTACTTCTTCGGATACACTCAATGCGCGCTTGCAGATGATGCACGTGCGCCAGCGACGAGGGGACGTCACATCGCAGACACAGGTGCTGGTGTGGCTGAAGTTGAATGGCTTCTATGCAACATATGTACATGCATACCTATGCGTAGAGAGCGAGATTAAGTATTTGGCCCCCCCCCCCCGAAGACGTACCGCAGACAGTGCTTCTGCAAAGAACGGCACTTTTCACATTGTATAATAGTTCTTCGTATCACCTCTTCGAGCTCCACATCATCCCTTTACCTTTCATCTCCCTACTTGCGCTTCTTCTCCACTGTGGATGTTGTTTTCGCACACATACCTTCTCTTCTTTGGTGCAGTTGACAAGACGCAGTGAGTGGCTAGCACACGCGCACTTTTGCATGGTCGAAGACAATATCCATAGCGGAGTCCTACATACGACTTGGCCACTAACCCGAACGCAAGTCTTTTTTATATATATAACTGCTCTCTCCACTTAGCCCCCCCCCTCCCTTCTTCTCCTAAAAAAAGGAGCACTATAGCTCGTTTCAAGACGCTGTCAAACACACACACACACACACATCACCCGCCGCTGCATGGGCAGCATGTCGAACGGCATCAACAGCAGCAGCCGCGAGCTGGCAGATCACATCGAGAGCGACATCGTTTGTGGCAGGCTCATGGGTGACGCGAATCGTTCTTGAGGCCGACGTTAGAACGGCGGTGGTACGACCGGTGATGGCGGTCGCCATGGAAAACGAAAGCGACGTACGGCTGGCGGCGTCGAACTAGCATCGTGAGCAGTGCCAGATTGCGTTGTTGGTACTGCTGTCCCTTGTGCAGGTGGCCACCCTCGCCAACGTCGCTGTCACCGTTGTGGTGCTCCACGGCATCGCCACCTAAACGATTCCAGATTCCGACAGCGGGAACATCGCTTTGGCGGTGGCGTTGGTTTTGTACATCTTTGTCTTCATTGAGTGCTTACTGTCTCACTGCCGCGGTGGTGTTCACGGTCATTACGTGCCGGCACCCTGACCGGGTTCTTCTGCGTAAGCCGCCTACATGTGGTTCCTTTGCATGACTGTGCATCTCTCTCTTTTTTTTTTTTGATGTTCTTCTGCTGCTACTCGTTGGCGATGCAGATCGTGGCGGCGAAGTGTGATCTCAGCTTAAAGGAGCCGGGGGCGATGTGCATTGTTCCCGCGTTCCGCATTCTGGTGTTCCTGGGCGTGATTTGTGTCTTGGCGGTCGACCGGAGCGTGGGGTAAGCGACGCGCTATCGCAATGCCCAATTGTTTGCATGCATCGAAGCTACGACGCTTACAGCTCCTCGTTGTCGCTGACGGCACCCTTCCTCCGTTATCGATGGCTTGATGTATTCCTGAACGGTCCGTCTGCCTTCCACAACGCGGCCGGACAGCGATAAAAAAAAGAAAAACTAAAAGAGTAACATACATGAAGTGTCCATCGACCTCTTTTGTCCCCTTGTTATGATCTTCGCTTTAAAATCGCATGTCTTTTTTTTTCTTTTTGCGTCATCCCCATTCTTCGTTGCGCGCGCGGCCCCGCCTTTTTCTGGTTTATCGCCTCGCGGCCTTTCTAACTTGCCCCACAGATGCGCCGCCCCACCCTGGCGACCCGGCACGGAGGCCCAGCGCCCCCCCCCCCCCGCCGCGGCTCGCCCCGCGCCTATTTTTGTTTTTTCGCGCCAACCGCCCGGTACATGGATTGAGGCGGAGGCGAGGTGGGAACAAAAACCAGACGGAAACAGATATGTATAGACGAAGAGTTTTATAAAAGTCAAGTCCCGTAAAAAGCAACGTCTCCTTTGCCTGTCAGCCTTTGCGGTTACCTCAAAGCCACATGAGGATAACAGAGAACAAGCGCACACCGAGACAGCTCTGAAGGAAGAGTTAGCAAACTGTAACAAAGGAGAAAAAAGACGAAGCTTTGTAACGTGCGCAATGAAACCCTGCAAATCGTGCAGGAGGATGTAAGGGGGAAAGGACGAGGGGAGAGAGATGGAGAGCATCACAGTAGAAGCCGGCAAGTGACACTCGACGGCCAGCACGATTGGGGGAAACGACACGTGCAGCCCACCGCCTTTCCCTCTGCATCTCTCCTCTCTTTCCGGTTTTTTTTTTTTTAAACAAAGCAGCGCTGGGCTTCTAGATGAGCTGCTTCTCCTGCATCCACTGCTTCAACGCAATATACTCCTGCATGCGGCAGTTGCCGTAGTAGACGTAATTGAGGCCGCTACTGCCCTTCGCAAATAGGTCGCCGTCGTCCGCGTTGTTCGTGCACTGGTCCGGGTTTGCACACATGACGAAGGACCAGAGAGACCAGTTCAGGTGCGAGCAAAGCATGCCGAGGAAGACCTCGGTGAGCTGCTCCCGTGTGACCCGCACGTTGGCGTCACGCGCCGCACCCTCGTTCGGCCCGGCGTTGAAGTACGTCTGTAGCGCCTGGAGGCAGATGCGACCAAAGTGTGGCTTCTCGCCTGCCGCTAGTGCGGCGGCGACGTTGTCTTTCGTCTCTGGTGCGTTGTCGTTGGTCTTCATCCAGGTGTTGTAGATTAGCTCCTGTGCGCGCGGGTAGGTCATCGGCAGGTCCTTCCACGCTTCCCGGTACTCGTTGGGGGGGAAGACGTAGAGGTACTTGATGAAGCCGGGCTCGCCCTCGCCGGTGCCGCGGGTGTAGTCGTAGTCCAACTCGCAGATGGTGTTCCCCAGGTCGAAGCAGCGGTAGTTCACATCGGAGTACTCAAAGTCGATGAAGATGATGCCTCTCATGTCCACCAGATTCCGGTGGTGACCCCGCTTTGTCAGGAACTTGCGGCTGAACGCGGTTGATTGGTCTGACGTGACCGGCGTCACCTCGTCGTCCTCGTCGTCAGCGGCCAGGATCTTAGAAGGGCTGCGCATCGACGCCGGCACCTTGCGCCACGCCAGCAGGATGTTACCGGGGTTTAAGTCGTTGTGCGAGAATACCAGCGGGACGGCGCGCTTGAGCAGCAGCTCACGCAGCAGCATCACCTCCGCGCTGACGAAGGACGCGAAGGAGGCACGGTAGCTGTCCTTGATCAGGGTGCTCGTCAGGCGCAGAAAGCGCATGCACGTGCGCTCGAAGGAAGACGGGCAAAGGTCCTCCATTAGTTTATTACTCGTGTCGTCTGCATAGTAGTTGTTGCTTTTATTGGCCAGCACCGCCTTCTTCAGACGCTCCGCGAAGACATCGCAGTATTCCTCCGGGGTCCCGCAGCGGGGTTCCTCCGGCTCTAGGTGCAGCACACTGCGGATCTTCGCGTTGTTCACGTTCTCGGGAAGAAACGTGGAATAGGGGAGCTCGTGCATCTCGTGCACAATGCTCCACACCTCCGACAGCAGTGTCGGGCTGCTGAGCAGCATGTCGGTGGAGCAAGTCGCGACATCGTCCATGAACTCCTCGACGCGGCCCCACTTGAAGGAATGCAGCACGGCTGGACTCAGCCTCGCCTCGCTCATCTCTTTCATCGCCATCACATCGCGGACGCGATCGATCGCTTCGCTGTCGCCGCTGCCGTACACCCGCAGTAAAATCGTCTTGCCCGGGAAGTCAGGGTGGGCAAGTCGGTAGACGTGGTTGCTATTACCACCCGACAGCTTCTCCACATCTAGTTCGCCCAGCAGCAGCTGCGACGCCTCCTTTGCGGTGTTGGCGACGTTCATGCTGAACGGCCGCTCCGCCGCAGCACCACTGCTGTTGTCGCACTGGAACGACGTAGCGGCCCGTCTCGCAAAGAAAGCCTGCGGATCGAAGAGGTGCAGCAGCGGCATCCAGTCGCCCACATGGGACATGTTCTTCTCATGCTTCGCGTTGACGGCGACGCGCTTGTGGCGGTGCTGCCGCGAGCCTTCTGTTTTCTGCACGGCTTTCTTGTGCAGGGAGCGGCAGAGCTTGTAGATGAGGTCGCGCGTCTCGGCGCTCTCCGCCGAATCACGAAATTCAGACGGGACGTCGGTCGTGCTGCTGTGCGCAGATAAGGAAAAGTCGGAGTCGAAGGAGTCGTCAGATGCAATAGATACAGGCGTGCTGTTCGATTTTTCATTGCGGACAGAGCGAATATACTCGTACAGGGCAGATCGTGGTGTTTCCCTGGTGGTGGGGGTGATTACCTGGCGCATGTCCATGCTGCGAAACATCGTCTCCGCGTCGTTTACAGCCATTTTTTTTTTTTTAACTACCTTAAAAAGAAAGGGTACGTCGTCGAAACGAAGAGAGCAGAAGAAACACAAGACAAAAGTCCTACGAACAAACACACACAAAAAAGCGCTAGCGTGCAAAAAAGATGGGCAGTAGGTGCGTCAACGTCTCAGGACAATTGGTCCTCGAGGGCGTTAACTCCGGGCGAGCAGAAGAGAGATAAATTAAGCGAGATAGAGAACAAAAGAGAGAGTCCGCGTTGATGTTCACCGTTAGCAGTGAAAAAAAAAGCGGAAAACAGGAAGAAAGGAAGAAAGCACAAAAAAAAAACAGCACAAGGGGGAGCTTCTGTCAGCGGCACGCTGCGATACCTATGAGACTACATGAATAACCTTGCGGCCGTAAGAGAGCGATTCGTGTGAACAGAAAGAAAATAAGGCAATCAAAAAAAGAAACAACAGAGGGAGGAGTGATGTGTTGTAGACAAAGAGGGAAGGAGAAGTGGAGAAAAGAGAGACGAGGAAAAGAGAGTGACCGCTACTGCGGATCCTTTGCTTCTTTCCGATGTTCTGGATGAGCGTCCCTGCAAGACGGGACAACGAAGCGCTCATCTCAATCGCAGCAGCAGCGGCCACAACAGAAACGGCATCGACTCCTTGGAAAAAAAAAGTTCTGACAATCTCAAGGAACGAAAGGACACGTAACAACTCGTTTCCAATACCTCTGTCCGAGCAAAGCAAAGCAAAAAAAAATGATGAGAATGTGTGCATCGCCGAATGTGATTGCCCATACCCACCACCACCCCACCACACAGCACACTTGACTTCTTTTACGAGTACGCCCGAGCTTTGCAACCTCGGGCTTTAGAACGCGAGCTTTTCCTTTCTTAGCATGTTAGAATGATGAATTTACCTTTTTGTTTCTCTTCTCCTATGCCCCCAATAAGGAGCCGCCAGAAGGACAACCAGAGACGGGGAAAGCTGGTGTTCTGTGAAGGAGAGTGTCGTGCTTGACCAAACAACAAACATACATCCAACTCAACAAAGAGATCTGCTGATAGGAGATGGTGCACTACTGGAAAAAAAAAAGGACAGGAGGGTGTTCTGTGTGCGCGCCAGGAGTGGAGGAGAACAATCAGGAAAACAACAAACAAGAAGAACAATAATAAAAACACATCCCTTCCTCTAAGTCTCCTATAGCACACCATGAGACACTAAACAGAACAGCGAAAAAAAAAGAGTTCCATCAGAGTGCACGCTTCGTTCTCTCTCTCGCTTTCTCGCCAAATGTGCGGTGTAAAGGTAAGAGTTTTAGCCTACCCGCATGTCAGAACGCGCTTTCCTTTGTCTTTTCGCCTCGGTTTGTTTTTTTATATGAATCTGTAAGGTTAACAATAATGAAAACCAGCAAAAACAACGACGACTACCAGTAATGCACAGGAAAGGTGGACACATTTTAAGGGAGCAGGGTTCCCCCAGGCACAGCCATCACGTGCGCACAAGGTACGGCCTGCACACAAACTTCCCATCTATCCCTTCTCTCCACAGGGCGATGTAGTCAGAGAGTTAACAAAAAAAAAAACAGAAAACACCATAGGGGAAGAAAAAAAGATGTACACAAGCTGCGTAATCTCGGAAGCAAACCCCGAAAACAAACAAACAAAAAGAAAATGCGAAGATCGAGAAAACACAAGTTAGGAGAAGACATCTACCACACACGTAGGGAAGCACGTTAGCTCTCCTTAACTGGCCACCTCAACTGTCGTGAGTATATAGACGGACAACAGAAAAAAAGAAAAGAAGAGTCTGATAAAGACAAAAGGAGGGGAAAAGGGAGGAAAGCGGCAAAGGGCACACACACACACACACACACACACATACACACAGAGAGAGAGAGAGAGGCAGCAAAGCAGTCGGAGCCAAAGCGGTGAACAACGGAGAGTGGCACGACACGACACGACATGACAGGGTAAACACACTGCACGGTACGTCATATGCGATTCCTTGCACTGTCATTCAAATCCCGTTTTTCTCTCTTCCCCTCTACCGTCCCATGTGTCCACCCATCTTCACTTCCGCTGCACACACTAACTCGCTCCCATCATGCCACGGGGTATTCGTTGTTTCCATCATGCGGGGTGTCGGTGGCTACACGATGGCTGGCGCCGGGCAGGGCTCAGCCTTGTCCAGCATAGAAGAGCGCACTTCACGGTTCATGATGCCACCAAAGCCAAATGCGGGAATGATGCGGCACATGCGCAAGAGTGTGGAAGAGATGTAGGTCTTCCTCAAGCTTTCTCCTAGATCCTTCATGCTGAAGTTCGGGTAGGTCTGACGGTAGCGGATGGCGGTGATGTGCATGAGTGTTGTAACGAATTGCAGAAGGGCCGGAGTGACAATCTGCGCCATGTCTACACACGAGATGGGAAGCTTGATCTTGCCCTCATTCTCGGGCAGAATCGCGCTGGGCGCCTGCGGGAGGTGCTTCTGGTGGTAGGCGAAGCTAGAGATCCACGCCCCGATCATCGGCGCAATGGTGAAGGCGGCAACGCACGTCAGTGTGTCACGGCCGCAGAACAGCGCACGCGTCAGGAAGGGTACCGGCTTTGTGGCGTTGGACAGGTCTTTCACACCGACCGGCGGCAGTGCGCGCAGGATGAGGCTGTCCTTCCAAATGGTGAAGATGGTGTTCGCGACACCGCTGCTGATGCCGGCAGCGAGGTTGGCCTCCTTTTCCATCCCGTGTGACTCGCAGTAACTCTTTGACAGGTTCGAGCAGATGTAGGTGAAGCCATAGGTCGTGGCGCACGCGCGGTACACGAGACTGCACTTGTTCTCCGTGCACGGGAGGAAGAACTTGTGCGGACGCGTGAGCACAGTACGGATACCCTTACCCAGCTCCTTCATGCTACTATCCGTTACGCCAGCCACACGTGCCATGATGCTGTAGTCGATGATTGAGATTGGCACCGCGGCGGTGAGAGCGACAGCAACGGCCGTGGCGCAGTCAGCGACGGCCGTAGCAGCAGTGAAGTTCTTCACCTTGTGCAGAGGTGCCGTCTGCAACGCCTGCCGGAGCTCCGCTTCTGTCATTTGCGGTGCACTAGTGGCTAAGGTGCTTTCAGACATGCTTTGCCTTTTTCTTTCTTTGTCGTTGTGTTTGCGTCCCCGTCGAGAACAGGGAGGTAGGCGGAATAATGAGGAGCAGACACGAAAAAAAAAAGGCTGTGGGGAAAACGATGAGCTTCTGCAGCGATGCGCGCTGCCACCGTCATCGAGGGGAGGGGGTGAGAGAAACAACGGCAGAGGAAGATAAGCAAGACGGGATGCGGGAGAGCTCACGAGGGAGTGCAAGGGAGGGGTGGAGGGACATACCCCGTATTACAGTGAGAAAGGGAAAAGAAAAAGCAAGACAAACGAGGACAACAATTTTGCTCTTGTCTGTGTGTGCACGTTCACTGTTGCCACAAAAACAACGACCGAGCACCAAAGCTGTCGAAGTTGCTAGCAGAAGTTGTTTCTGTGTGAATTGGGGTGTTTTTCATTCAATAGAGCTTGCAAGTCTTTCTCAGGATTGCTGCCCCATAGACTCACACGCACACACATTCACACATTCGGGTTGATGTGCATCGAAAATAGCTGCAGCATGCCTTTGATTTCCGCGACTTTTTCAGTGACAACGATAGCAGCAACATCCGCACCGTCTTGTTGTGTGTGTGGGTGTGTCAGTCAGGTCCAACGGGAGCTAGGGACAGTCGTCCAGTGGAGGCGGCTTTCCGGTGCCTTGTGTCGCCGTCGCCGTCGGCAGCCGTTAGCGTTCCATCACCGGCGCACTCTAACACCGTCGCGTCGGCATTGCCGAGCGGCGTCGGCGCGGCATCGTGCTGCAACGCGGACGACGAAGAGGACACGAGCGAAACCAAACAACCCACTTGTTCATCAGCGCCGATCTGCCGGGATGGTGCCCCTTCCTCCCACCTGGACGCGGGGAAGGCGGGCTTTTTCGTTAAAAGCCCCAACGACTCTACCTGCCGCGCCACCAGCGCCTTCCCTTTATAGGACAGCCGATTGAAAATGAGTTCCATCGACACGGCTCGCCGCTCCGCACTGCCGTAGGTGCGTGACAACGTCGGCACTGCCGTTGGGGCGGAGGTGTTGCGGGAACGACTGTGCGACCAGCTCCACACATCGCGCCGCGGGGAGAACGCGGCGGCCAGTGTGGTGGGCCCGCTGCGAGGCGAGAGCCACTCCGCTGCGCGGGTGCACCCGTCCGCGTAGTCGTGCAACGGCGCAGCAAGCGAGGAGACAGCCATCTTTTCCTCCGGATGGCTGGCCAAAAAAAAGGTAGTCCGCTGTGTGGCACACGAGAGTGGCGGCGGTCGGTGGGGCTGCGGTTGTGCGTTGCGTGCCGCCGAGGCCTGACGACTATACTTGGCCGCAGTAGATTTCGTAAAGCAGAAGCGTTGATACGGGGTGAGGGGTGGAGTGGCTGGCACGGCTGCAGCGTACCTTGCAGAAAGGGGACTCACGGAGGAGGAGCACGACCTTTCCGCTGCTGCCTTCGGTAAAGAGGACGGCGTCACTACACACTCCCGCGTGCGAAGGTGTCTGTTCAGCGTGTTGCTCCCTTCGTCCCCTTCTTCGTTCTTCTGTGAGGCATTACAGCGCTTTTCATTCTGAGCCTGGTCCACGACGCGGCCACGAAGCCGGTATTCCTCACACTCCCACCAGTGGCGCTCGAGATCCTCGGCTTCGAAAATAAGCAACGCGAGAGTGCGCCAGCCGCTCGCGCACACGTCCGCCAGCGCCGGTGACACGCTTAGGCACGGCGGACTGCGGCGCGGTGTCAACGGAGGAGAGAGCCACTCGTTGTCGCACATCCCTCCTAATTTTACAGGAAAAGGAAAAAAAAACAAAAACACTATGCGTAGGCGCCTGAGGAAGACACAGACAGGGAGAGGAGCGGAGATCGGTGCAGAACGGAGATAAAAGAGGGAGGAGGCGAGCACGAGGGACGGGGTAATCCACAACATCAATAGGAACCACAACAAAAACAGCCAAGACGGGAGGCACAGCATGCGAAGAAAGACATACATACAAGTGTCCATTTATGTATGCCTGTGAAAAGAAAACACCACCTCTCTGGAGAGGAGAGGCACACAAAGGGAGAGAGAAACAACAGCGCACACAGGCGGGCTGCGAAACGACGGCAGCACAGCATATGTGCCGTGTCCTCGCCAGAAGCACTACTAGGGGAATAGAAGAGATAGGAGGCAAGCATAACAAAAAAAAAGAGAAAGCTCGTCTCCCCGGCCATCCTCGCCACGAATCTTCTTTGTTTTTCTTTCGCTCGTTTGTTTTTTTGATATTTGTGCGCGTGCGCGCAGTGACAGTTATGACAACAGCAAAACAGTAGATACAGTTCATCTGCGGCAGTGTCCGCCACCAAACACACCCGCACTCAAAGGAAAAAAAAAGGAGAAACAGGTGAACCTCAGGGACGTAAGTGAATATGACGGCGACTCAATAAGGGGGCGAGAAATGCAGTTTATTATTATTATTGTTATTTGTTGCTGTTACCGTTCTTTGCTCGCCTCTCCCTTGCTGTGGACAATGTAGACGTTGTTCGAGATAAGCTTCCTAAACCAAAAGCGAGAGAGAGGAGATATCCACATAGAGAGCCTCTACGTTGACTTCCCGCGAAGCTTCCTGCGAATCAACCGCCGGAGCTCCTGCACGTGGCGCACCATATCCGCTCTCTCTGCTGCGTACGCATGCAGCTGCGCTAGATGGGCCTCCATTGCTGCCTCCGTCTCACGCGCCTGCTGCTCCGTTACCTCATCTGCCAGCAGCTTATTTTGTACCATTTCCCGCATATGGCCGATGTGCAACTCCACCTCCACCACCTCTCGTTCGTGCTGCTCTTCCAATTCACGCAGCAGCTGCTGCCCCGCCTCGATTGCCCGCCTGCCTTCACGTACTTCCTTCTCCAGCCCGGCAACCTGTGCATCGTGGGCATCGTGCACGGCGTTGTGGTACAGCTGCACCAGCAACGCCGTGGAGGCGGTGTCCAGTGCTGCCGGTGGAGTTGCTGGCGTCGCTGCCGTGCGGACGTAGCGACGCACCGCCGGTCGACTCATATACTCAATGAGAAGACGCCGCGCAGCAGCTAAGTCCGTCAACTGCGGTGTGAAGTCCCGCTTGAGGACGTTCTGCAGGACCTCTGCTTTGTCGGCAGGTGTGTGCCATTCCTCCTTTAAGTTAGCAGGCGTCAGCTGCGCTTCTACCGCAGTGGCCCATAACGCTTGGAAGGCGGCCAGCGTCTCCGCAACGGCATCATCGCTCTGAACAACCTCGGAGCGTCGCTCCCGCTCCGTCGCGAAGCGGGTGTCTACGCATCGCTGCAACTCCTTCACGTACCGCAAATGATCCACCAGCATGTCTAACACCGAGGCTCGCGTTACGGGCTTTCTTCCGCCGCCAGGCAAAGGAGAGCCGTGCTGCAACGACAACGCTTTCGCAAGAAGAATTCGCACCTCCGCCAGCTCGCCGCGGGCGAGGCGTAGCTGTTCTTCCGCGGTTGCCAGTGCCGCGCATCTGTCCATTCCTTTTTGCTCTTCGACACGCAGCAGGCGCTTCGCAGACGCCGCTTCTTCAGCCGCACGCGCTAGCTGGTTCGTCAGGGAGGTGTTCCGCTCACGTGCGTCGGCAAGGTCCTTCTCGAGCGCATCAATCCGTCGCGCAGTACTCTCCAGCTGCACGGCGGCTTCTTTTGCGGCGCGGTGCTGCTGACGTGCCAGGTTTGCCTCCACATCTGCCAGAGCGGATTGGAGTCCGCGATTCACGCCTTCGGTCTCCAGCCGCGCCGCCTCCTCGTCTCTGCACGCCCGCGAGACACGCTCCAGACGTTTCTGCACGCCTTCCAACTCCTCTGCCGCTGCATCTTGAAGTTGGCGAAGCATGCGTTGGTGCGCGAGGGCCCGCTCGTGCTCTGCAGCCTCTTGGTTGCGCAACTCTTGCTGCAGGCGGTGCACCTCGTCTGCGTGGACACTGTTTGCACATTGCAGCTGCCGCGTAGCCTCCTGCAGCTGCACCTCTGCATGACCATGAGCGACTGTCAAGGCAGCAACTTCTTTCGTCAGTGCAGCAATATGCTCCGCCGTCGTGGCTTGCTGCTCTGTCATCACTGCTGCGATGCCCTTACCTTCCGCGGACACATTCTGCAGCCTAGCTGTGCAACTGCGCAAGCCATCGACGGTGTCGCGCAGGACGAGACGCAGCAGCTCGTGCAACTCACTTCCTGCAGGAGCTTGGGGCGGTGACCACCGCGTCCCCAGCACACACCAATGCAACGCGTCTTCTGCCTCTGCAGCTTCGTTCTGCAGCGTGTCAACAGCCTCCCGCACCGCTGTTTCGAGTGTTGCACAGGTGTCGGACAGTACACCAATGCGTTCCTGGGCCGCCGCGAGTGCCCCAGCAGCGTCGCTTTGCTGCTGCTGCACAACAGCAAGTGTCTGTGTGGCGTCTACTTGCTCTTGTCGCAGGTCTGCCGCCTCGCGCTCTGCCGCCTGCAGCGCCAGCTCCAGGCCAGCTGCTCGCTCCTCAGCGTCGTGAACCCCTCTCTGCAAGGCCTCTCGGTTCTCCCGTGACTGCTGCAGCTCCTCCTTCACCTCGGCAAGAGCCTCCCGCAGCTCTCTCGTGTTTTGTTGCTCGTTCTCAATGAGGAACTTCTGCTGTTTGGCCATGTTGGACCGAGAGAGCCGCATTTCATCGCAGGTGTTCTTGAGAGCCTTAAACGCGCGCACCAAGGCAATGCACTGCGTGGGGAACTCCCCCTCGCGGGCGTCTCTGTTTGTGTCCTGGTGGCCAGTGAGGGCAGCACGCAGCTCATCCGTCATCCCCACTGGGTCGAAGAGCGGGTGAACCGCCTCCATCGCACTCTGCACTCCAGAGCAACGCAGCACCAGCTCCACGATCAACTCATTCGACTCCAGATCCTTCTTGCTTACCTCGGACGGGTCAAGAAGACCGAGTGCAAGAGCACAGCCACGCCGCAGCGCATCCAGCTCCGCCAGCTTGTAGGCGTATTGTTTCTCGAACGCAGCTGTAGTGAGGGGGCGACCCTGCGGAGGAGGCGGTAACACCTTCAAGGTCGACGAGGTAGACCACGGCAACAACACAGAGCAGGAGTGGCTGCGAACGAGCTTCCTGAGAGCGAAGTTCTCGGTCTTTGCACGCTCTGGAGGGGACGGCTTCCGCTTCGGTGCCACGTGGCGCACCAGCGACGATGCTGTTGACAATCGAGACGACTTAGCCACTTCCTTGAAGGCACTTGCCCTTGCCGCCTCTTCGAGTGCTGTGACAACGTTGGTAGGGAACGCGGCAGGATCGGTGCTTAGCTTCGCCTTTAGCCCCTCCAACAGCGCGGATAGCGGCACTCGCTTGGAGGTGTCCCCGTCGTCCGGCAGCAGGAGCGCCCGCACCGCTTCGATGCTCTCCCCCGTCACCGTTGCCAGATCTGCTAGCTTGGCTGCAGCATCAGTGTCAGAGGCCGACGAGAGATTCTCGTCTCCGCCCAAAGCCCCGTAAGACCTCACCACCGCCCCCCGCATCACACGTGCGACGTCATCCACCTGCTGAAACGCCGCGAGGACCTCCTGCTCGTAGTCCCCCGTGCACGACAGCGACGATCCACTCTCCGCCTCTTCGATGGATGACGCACAAACATGGCTCAAGTGCACTTCACCGGGCAGTGCACCTGCGTCCGCGGCAGCGGACGGCTTCGACTTTGGCTGCAGGGAGCGCAGCAACGAGGATTTACGCAGCGGTGCCGATGAAGACGACGGGCCTCCACGCTTGGTAGTGCGCGTGGCGACCACCTCCATCACACCGCGAAGCGCTCTCTCCATGAGAAGACGCCTCGAACGCTCCTTGCGCAGCGCCTCCACCTTCGCGCTTACCCCAGCCACCACATCTTGGTAGGTGACAACTCGCCCCTCTTTTTCCTTGTCACCATCGGCTGACGCTGAGATTATCCCGTCCATCGACTCTGGTTGGGCCCTTTCCTCTGCGTTGTGTTCCTCCAGTACAACCTTTACCCGGCGAAGCGTCAACGAGACTTCCGATACCTCGCTAGTCAGCTCGCGGAGGCTAGCAAGCAGCGGCCCACAAACCGTCGAGCCACGCGAGGACGGTGGCGAGCAGTCGTCCGACAAAAACAACTCCTCATCACCAAGTCCAGCTCGCAACTTTTCCAGCGCCGCCGTCACAGTCTCACGCGCTTCCGTGTTGTTTCGCTCCACAACAGCCAGCTCATCGTGGAACGCCTTCGCGTTATCTGCTATCTCACTCAACTCAAACTGTGCCATCTCCACTGCAGCACACAAGCCATCCACACACCGCAGCCCCAAACCCCAGCGGCTCACACCGGCCACATCCCACCAACCACCAGACAGCCCCTCCACATGAATGTCAACCTCACCAACGGCAAGATCGAGACGCCGAAGAACCTCTACAGCACAACCCGCCTCCACACCACCCACCAATGCCCACGGTTCGCAAAGAA
>OESO01000193.1:162641-248360 GCA_900240985.1 Crithidia bombi | reverse complement strand
TTTTTGCCACCTTCTTGACTGTGGGTTTTCTTTCTTTGTGTGGCGTTTTCATTGTTATCATTGTTTGGTTCTGTTTCTGATTCGTTGAGCTGTTTGTATATTCTCGTGGCTGGTATAGTGTATGGGTTGATTACTGGCTGTTTTGTTTTGTGGTTGGAAAGGTATCTTTTTTCCTTTTTGCTGAAGCTACAAGTGGGTCGCCTTTGTGTCTTACCGGTTTTGCTCTGTGTTGTGCGGTAAAGTGTGTTTTTGTGTTACTCGGACTAGTTCGAATCATACACCGCGGGACTTTTTACTCTGCAGCTGTTGGGACAGTGACTTTTCTCGTTTGAGGTTTTCTGTGCGTGGGATGAGTTATAAGCGGCGACGTACCGATGAAGAAGAAGCGTGCGAGGCTCTTGGTGGGTTGCTACGGCAAGCGGGCGCTAGGGCCATTGAGCGGGTGCGCTTTCTTCGGC
The DNA here is from genome assembly GCA_900240985.1 of Crithidia bombi. Classification (NCBI taxonomy): domain Eukaryota; phylum Euglenozoa; class Kinetoplastea; order Trypanosomatida; family Trypanosomatidae; genus Crithidia; species Crithidia bombi. Next base: position 247,902 of record OESO01000193.1, on the reverse strand, counting down.
AGCAGCGGCTGAGCGATGTGGGAGGGGGTCTTGGTGTTTTGGTGCTCACGGTCTCCGCTGCGGAAGCGGTATCACGCACTGCCAAGCCAATGGACGTGCTAGTGATCCGCTTCTGTATGCATTACCTTGATTGCAGTGAAGTTGCTGGTGTAACGCAGTTTGTACGACTTGCGCAGAATCTTGTCACATCGAGTGTCGAGCGTGTTCTAGTTCCGCAGCTTTTTGCAAAGAGCACCGTATCTCTTCCGTCCTTGTGCGAGTCACTCGTGGCAGAGCACACCGCAGAGGATATTCAGACCGCTGTCAAAGAGATCAACGAGTTTGTGGAGGCACGTGGCGCCTTAGGTGTCTGGCTTGCGGAGGCGGCCGAAAGTGCGCGGTTTGCAGAGGACGACGACGACGACAATTACGGTCCAGATGTCTACGGTGACGGGTACGCCAGGGGCACCTATTTCGAAAATGAAGACACGAACCACTTGGAACGGGAAGAGGGTGGAAATATGATTCACGTGGACGCGGTGGAGAGAGCGGATACTGTGGGCGCGACGGAACAGGCGACGGTTGTGTACGCCGGAGAGGAGTTTGCTCTGGCCTCTACCCTTTTCAAGGCCTGTGAGTTTTGGGTCCGCGTGCAGGCATTTCTCAACGCCTTGTCATTGCACAGCGCACGACTGCACGTGTTTAAAATGCCACCACGCTATGAGCGAGAGCTGCTCTTGCTTCTCTACAGCGCTACGCGCGGCACGGAGGTGAGCAGCAGCAACGTGACGAGTCCTGGTGCCACAAGACCACTGGCGCCTGGTGCAGCACCACAGCAAAGAACTGCGGGAGAGGAGGTTGCGCGGAGTTCAGTTGCCTCGGTAAAGAACGAAGGCATTGCTCGAATCAAGGAAGAGCCTTGGTCGAATCCTCAAGAAGACGTCTACGCACCGGATGATGCTGCACCGTATCACTACAACGAAGATGAACTAGAGACTGATGGTGACAACGGTGCTCTGCCGGCCTCCCCGGCTTGCCCACCGCGCCAGCTGTACAAAGCCTCGGCATTGTTGGCGGATGTGCTTGCCCTCTCGCGGTGCCCGCAGCAGGCGTCGTCATTGGCGTTGACGTCGGCTCCAGCGGAAACGATGAGCGCGCGCCTGACGATGGATGCGACACAACACTTGAAGGGAGTGAATCCCAGTTTTTATCAAATGGTCTACGCCCGGCTGGGAGTGATGGTGGCCCGCGACTGCCTGCACCGCTTTGACCAGTCGTGTTCTGTGACACCGCCGGAATTGACCGTACAACAGAAGAACCTGCAAGAGCAGCTTCAGCAGCAGCAGTCCGCCAATGCGGCCGCAGCAAATCCCTTCCCCGGCCAGATGGAGGCGGGTCTTCCCACCAGCTACATTCCGGACGACGCGTACTACGACAAACTCATCCACCAACAACACGACACGATTGAGGAGGATGAGGAGGTTTACAAGGGTGAGGTGATGGATTACTATCTCACTCATCCGGGCCGCTACACTTCCGTGTCAGCGGGGGCGTCAGGAACAGGGTCATCACGTTCGCGGCACCACGGCGGCAGTCGTAACAACAACAACGGTAAGGAAGGTGAAGAGCCGCTGATCAAGCCGCACCGCTTCTGTAAAGTGAAGACGGGATTCTCGTGGACACAGTACAACCGGACGCACTACGATAGCCGCACGAACCCGCCACCACGCACAGAAATGTGGTACGAGTTCACCCTCTTCTACCCCGCCCTCGCAAACACGAAACGCGACATGCGGCATATCTTCCGCATCGAGGACGCCCCCGAAGGACCCAACGATCAGTACTGCTTGCTAGTCTTCAGTGTGGGGCCACCGTATGCTGATGTTGCTTACCGTATCCGTAAAAAGCAGTGGGATACTCGCCGTGGTGGGGTGCGGATCAGCTTTGATCAGACGGGTCGGTACAAGCTTTTTTTTCGCTTCACCAATAGTAACTACCGCCGGTGAGCTGCGGGTGGGGTGGGTGGGGTGGGGGAAGCGGCTCCACTACCTGTTTCGACTTCTCTCTGGGAACTTGAAGGGAGAGGGGCGTGGCTGGGAGAAGTTCACTCCACACCCCTCACTTACCGCAACCACACTCCCCAAAAAGCAGCAAAAACAAGAAAGATGGGCAGCAGTGGGGTGGGGTGCCGTGCTTTTCTTGTTGAAGAAGTCTCTGCTCTTTCCTCCTTGGTAATTATTGCCCAAAGAAATACAGCAGTTCGTGAGACACACGCACCAACATGCAAGCACACTATTTTACATGTATAAAGAGGGAGAGAGCGTTGGCTGCGAGGAGGTGTCGCCGTTCATCAAGTTCTCCACGTGCAGAGGAAGCAGCGGTATGATGCAGCAAAAATGACAGCGACAAGTAAGTAGTGCACCGTGCCAACGCAGGCAAGCATATTTGTGCTCCTCATGCTTCGTTTTATTAGCCATTCAGTTGTGCGGCTTCAACCTTGTCACCCCCTTGTCTATCAAAAACCTATGTTTGAGGTGGCACCTTGCTTCCTGTAGTGGCTCCAAAAAAAAGAACCGCAACGACAGCTGCGTCTGTGTGTGGCACACCCGTGATTAGCTCGTTACCATCGCTTTTTGCTATTGTCGTGCTCTTCTCTGTGTACCATCTACGGTCTCCCTTTTCTCGGTTTTAAACCATACGCTCCTTCTCCCCCCCCCCACGCACACATATATATACATGTATATGCGAACAACAGGTTTGCATCTTGAGTGTCTTGAAAAACTGAACGAACTCACAAAGCACCAAACCAAACTGCACTGCCGCTCACTCCCTCCGCGAGGCACTCTTCCATTTCTTCGTTCTCTTTTGCTTTCAATCAATAATAGCACATACACAAACGGAAAAGAAAAATAAACACGCTATTCTGAATTTAGCAGATATTTCGGTCGAGTCGCTTGTGCTTTTTGCGAACGTGTGGGTGTGCAAGTATATTGCTGCTATTCGATTAGGAGAGAACAGTAGTTGCCCTCCCTGACATTTCGAGCTTACAGCACGTCGTTGCTGGTGTACAGTATCCGCTCTCGTTCTGTTATTTCTCTTATTATTGCTTTTCTTTTTTTGGAAGGGTTGTATTACCCTTTTCTAGTGTAGTCTTTCAGAGTTTTCCAAGGCGAAGTTAGAAGGTGTCGAGGCTCCCCGACCCGTAGTCTCAGCAACACGAAAAAAAAACTCCTGTAGCTGTAGTGTTTGTTTCTCACGTGCTAGTGTGCGGTCTTACATTGTCATAAAGCCATTCTCCCCTTTAGTAAAGGCGATAAGATAGCAAGAAGACGAAAATCAGACAAAGCACAACAGGGGCGTTTGGAGTTTACTGATTTTGCAGCTGTGCTGCCTTCCCTACACATACCACTTCTGCGGCTCTTCGATCCGTATTGTGTTGCGTTGATCAGGTAGCAGCTTGAACAAAACGCGAACGCTTCGAAAATGCTTCGTCGAACTTTCTTCTCTTTAGTGGTGTTTCAGAACCCGAATCTGCCGCGCGTGCTGAACAAGTTCACACCAGATAAGATGGAGCTTTTGCTGATTGCCATGAAGGAGCGGAAGAAGAGATCCCGGTACCTTGGCAGTGCATGGCAGCACTTCGGGGATCGGTGGACGATCTTTGGTGCGCAGGGCACAATCCGTCGCGGTACCCGGTTCATTCTTGAGCGTCACCATGGACGCAACCAGTTCGTGCATCCCGGTACCCATCGCAACAAAGTCGACATCCGCACCGTGAAGATGGCAGGAGCGCAGTTTGACCAACTGGGCAACTACACCCGCACCACCTGGGATCACTCGCTCGCCACGACGAATCTGCTCAATGACCCAACCTTCAAAAAACTGTTCCGTGACATGCCGAAAGACCAGGCCATCTCGATGATGGAGGAGTGGGGTGTGCGTTACGTCTTGCTAGACGAGATTCGCAAGCCGTCGTTGATCGACTGCAAGTACCACAAACATTCGATTTACCCCAACAAGTTCTCGTGGTCGCCGGATCCGGAGACGAATTACTTCCGTGGCGATGCCGAGTACAAGTGGAAGGGGGATGAGCTGATCGGGTATGCCGACTACAATGCACATGTACAGCATCCCGATAACTTCGCTAGCGGCACTTCAGGTGCCACGAAGACCGTGGTAAAGCCCAATCTGTGGTTCAAGCCCTCCGTCAACACCCACCACTCGAGCGTGACGGCGGCAAAGACTAGCAAGACAGCGTCTTCTGCTGCTGCGAAGTAAGCGAAAGAAGGGGAGGGGGAGAGAAAGGAAAGCGTTTGATGTCCGTGACGCCAACTCACAACCGTGCTCGTGGTGAAAACAACGAAAACACTTCGATTGAAAGTAAAAAAGTGCCGCTTTTTCTTTTTGAATATTATTTGGATCTATTCGCTTTCCTTTTTGCGTTGTTTGCTTCCCTGTTCGTTTCGGTATGTTTTGCTTTGCTTCTTTGTCTCCTTTCTTTCTCGTAGCGTAGTGAATTACTATCGTTTCATGCTGCGGCTATGCTGTATTTGTGTGCATGTGTGTGAGTTGTTTGAAGAGCTGGTTGCGTGTTTGGTGGTCGGTGTTTGCTTGAAGAAGTAATGCATCGCTGTTTCTCGTTTTGCTGCAAGACCGAGCAACAACAAAAGTGACTGCAGCGCAAGTAGCGCGTTATCATTGCCCACGTGCACATGAGGGTGGTGTGCTATGCAGCGGCAAAAGAAAGCACAGGGATTCCAACCACTGATGCAGTTGTGGCCAAATGTGCAAAACGAACAACAATAGGCGTAGGATGTGTGTGTGTGTGCCTTTGCGAGCCTCTGTTTTTTTAGTTTTTAACCTGCGTTGTCGAAAACGAAAGAAAAGCGTACCTTTTTTCCCCCTCGTTTCTCCTTCTCTCTTCCCAGTTCACCTGTGAATTCTGCTCTTCTCTGCCTCCACCGTCGGGTTTTTTTTTTCTGCATGGCTACTTCTCTGGCGTTCCGGTGAACACCGCTAGAAAGGTGAGTTGAGTTCCGTGAGTAAATGTCGTTGCGCACGAGTGCGGTGCGGTGCGCCGCCACCCCCGGTGTGGGCATCGCACCGGAGACGACGCCGGTGAAGTACGTGCCGGAGATGCTGAATATTCAAAACGCGATGTGGTGGAACGGGCGTGGAAAGCCAGTTTACCGCTCCACTTACAACGAGCAGTCGTGGCTGCAAAAGAGTCGTTGGGGTGCGTTTACGAAAAACGGCCGCCCCGTCCTGCGTCAATACTATTCGCCTGCAGCGCTGAGGGCGGCACTGGAGATGGTGCCGGCGGGCTTCGAGACGTGCGACGTTCCTCGGCCCCCACAGCGCATTCGAGCCCAGTCAGAGGGCATCGTTGGTCGCTGGTATACGAACTATTGGACGTTGCACTCGATCCGTTACCAGTGCCAGCTAGCTGGGGTGGAATGGCCGTTTGGAGAGCGTCAGCGGCCGCGCACAAACTTTGATGAACCGCACATGTACACCGACTTCGAAGAGACAAAGGCCATTCGTGACTACCGTAGTCGCTGGATTAATGTAAATCGCTCGTTGGTAGGGATGTCGAAGAGGATGAAGGATTCGGAGGAAGAGACGCGGTACATGCAGTTCAAGAGGGTGCAGGACACGTTCTGGTCGAACAGAAAGGTGCTGGTGAACCGTGTCAAGGCTATGCACAACCAAGGAACGTTGCGCTCTGCCAAAGATCTGCCTATCAAAACGCTGAACATCAAGGCTTTCCTTGCCGAATGAACTCGGCCCAGCCACGGATAGCTCGTATCCGAACCGCAGCATTTTTTTTTTTTGTGTGTGTACTAGTGGAGTGAGCTTGGCATTTCAACATCCTGTTGCTTAGGCTTTGGTGTATGACTCCAGGGTTTCTGTTATGCTCTTCTTTGTATAAGTCACATTTCCGAAGATACAACAACTTCGATAAAAACTGAGTCACGATGAAGCACAGTCGTTCAATTCGTGTGCTGTTTGGGTGCACCCTTCTGCCGAGCGATGTGCTCTTTCTGTTGTTGTTTTCTTCTTCCCATATGTGCTTGGTGGGTGAGTGACGCATTGGGTAGCAGCAAGTGGCTGCTGTGTTTGCATGACCGACACCAAGCAAATACAATTCACCCTACGCTACACGCGTTGTGTTTGGAACTCCTTTGCAGCTTACTTTTTTTTTTCGAAGGCTGCGTATTTTCTCTTTCCCACTTCATTTGCCTCTTCAGGGCTTTTCAATTCATGCGAGCTCAATTTCCTTTCCTTCCCCCTCGCCCTCCGTGCGTCGACTTCTTCGGTGTTCATGAGCACAAACGTCACCGCTGTGCTCACATGGCTTGGCGTGTTCACCGTGTCGTAGCTTTATATAGAAAAAGTCAGCACTGCGTTGACAACTGCAGTGTGCCGTGCTCCCCTCCCCGTTCTCCCACCCCCTTTCCTTTGGTTGTGGTTGTTTCCATCTTCAAACTAAAGCTGACTAGTGACGTAAATAAGAACCCTCCTTTTTTCGACTTTGCTTCATTTCTTTTTTTTTTCTTCAATCGTTTCTCTGCCTCTCATTCCAATCACTGGTGGAGTGCATTCGTACATTTATCGCTAGCAAAGGCCCCAGGAGAACAGACCAAGAAAAGAAAAAGAAACAACGTCGGCAACTGAGAACCGAACGTAGATAACCTCGCAAAGCTAACATGCTCCGCTGCGCTTCCGCCATCTTTCGTGCGGCGTCCACCTCGAAGGCACGCATTGCTGCTCTTCCCGGCAATGTTAGGGCTGAGGAAGCACGATCCTGAGATATTCGAACTGATGCAGAAGGAGATGGATCGCCAGGTGGAGGGACTGGAGCTGATCGCCTCGGAGAACTTCACCTCGCGGGCGGTGCTAGACTGCCTTGGCTCCATCTTCACGAACAAGTATGCAGAGGGCTTGCCTGGGAACCGTTATTACGGTGGCACTGAGGTTGTGGATCAGCTGGAAAACTTGTGCATCGCACGTGCACTGGCCGCATTTCGGCTGGACAAGTCGGTGTGGGGCGTCAACGTCCAGCCCTACAGTGGCTCACCCGCGAACCTCGCCGTCTACACTGCGCTGCTGCGCCCGCATGACCGTTTGATGGGCCTCGACCTGCCGGCTGGTGGACACCTCACCCACGGCTTCTACACCGCGACGAAGCGGATTTCCGCATCGTCTCTCTTTTTTGAGAGTCTTCCGTACAGCCTCACGTCGGAGGGCCTCGTCGACTACGCGCAGCTGGAGGCGCTGGCCAAGGTGTACAAGCCGCGCCTGATCATTGCCGGTGGCTCCGCCTACCCGCGCGACTGGGATTACAAACGCTACCGGGAGATCTGCGACAGCGTGGGGGCGTACCTGATGGTGGACATGGCGCACTTCTCCGGCCTCGTCGCAGCAGAGGAGCACAACAACCCTTTTGAGTACGCCGACATCGTAACGTCCACGACGCACAAGACGCTGCGTGGGCCGCGCTCCGGCTTAGTCTTCTTCCGAAAGCAGGTGACGCAAGGGAAGACTACCATCAACGTGGAAGAGGCCATTAATGGCGCCGTCTTTCCCACTCTACAGGGCGGACCGCACATGCACCAAATTGCAGGCGTGGCCACGCAGTTGAAGGAGGTGGCAACGCCGGAGTGGCGCACCTACGCGAAACAGGTGAAGGCAAACGCCAAGGCTCTCGCGGCGGCGCTGACGGCAGGCGGAGAGGCGCTTGTCAGTGGTGGCACAGACAACCACCTTTTGCTGTGGAACCTGCGTCCGCATGGGATCACCGGGTCGAAGGTGGAAAAGCTGCTGGACCTGGCGTGCATCACGGCGAACAAGAACACCATTGTGGGTGACAAGAGCGCACAGGCGCCCCACGGGATTCGCTTAGGCACTCCCGCACTCACAACGCGTGGGTTAAACGAGGAGGACTTCAAGCAGGTGGCGAAGTTTTTGATCCGCTCCGTACAACTATCGAAGGAGGTGCAGAAAGCTGCCGGCTCCACGAAGCTCACTGACTTTGTGAAGGCAGCACACGAGTCGCAGGCGGTGCGTGCCATGGGTGAGGAGGTGAAGAGATTTGCTCGCCAGTTTCCTTACCCTGGCTTGGAGAATCCTTATCCAACCCACTAAGTAGCAACCACAACAAAAACACAGGGAGGGAGAGAGCAACGAAGCTCCTTTTTTCTTGCCGCACCAACGAGAGCATCGGAGATACAAGAGGAAAGAGGAATACCTGCGAAGAGGGCACCTCAACATGTTTTGTCAGGTAATAACTGACGGAGCTCGTTGTGGGCACAATCGACGAAGAAACGAATAACCACGTGACCTAATTCGGTTGCAATCGGAATCTGCTTCCTTCCTCGTGTCTTTATAAACCAACAAAAAAGAGGAAGCTGTGATTTTTTTTCTCTTGCCGGCAACTTTGCAGCGTTCCAACTCGAACAGCTCAACTCACAACGTCTCCATGCGCTTTTCTGTCATTTAGGAGAAAAAGAGAGAAAAGTCACACTTCGTAGTGCGTGTTCAAGAAACGCAAGAGAATACGGCACAAGCGAGCCTTTCACCTGATTTATCTTTCAACGATAAACACACGCACAGCTGCAGCACAGGGGTTGTGTAGGGTGACCACCATAATATACTGACTAACGATTCTCACTTTCTTCGTCATTTTTAAATATTATTCTGCATTGTGTACCGCATCGCTTCTTGTGCTTCGCTGCTGTTTCCACTCTTTTTTCTCTCTCTGCCCATCGCCCCTTTTTGTTGCTCTCATGAAACACTTGTTCGAACAACCCCCTACACACACGCTCACACAGGTAGAGAAGCAAGGTGTTTCGGTAAGTAGATAAAGCACTGCACAAGAGCCGAAGGAATTCAAAGACGGGGCGTAATTGCCGCTTGTACTGGAATCAGAAAGCAATTTTCACAGTGTTGAGTTGCAAACAACAGCAGAGACTGTGCAAACTTCAAATACACAAGTCGATAATAGTTTCGCAAAGGTTACCGCCTTACAACTCTGCGCCTCTTCTATTGTGGACCAATATCCACCTGCTTACCTTTTTTTTAGACAAAAAAACACACACTCAGAACAGGATTATTGGACTTGTAACAGCAAAAGCTGTTTTTGCATCCAGGCCACACAAACTGTCATTGGTGCTAGTGTTTGTTATTGTTGCTTTTTTTTCGTTAGTGTCGCCTGATTCCACAATTAAATTGTACACTAAAAAGTGTGAAGATTATACCACTTTTTTTTTTTTAAGCCACAGCTCGTATCGATTCTTCAAAGGACCATTGAAAAGCGAGGTGAAGAGGATCGTGAGGCTTTCATTTCTGCTTTTTCCTGTCTAAATAGCCCCCCCAAAAAAAACCCGATCTATCGATCTATTTGTTTTTACTGTTCTCCTGCTACACGTGTAGGCGTATTCTGCAGCTCTTGTTCTCCACCACTGATGCGTCTTTTGACATCCAAGCAGAAGGTCTACACGACCGATAGTGCCGCAATCAATGCGTCCGAGGATGTCGGTGTGGAGGGCAAGCGCTACCCCACACACGCGCTCGGCCGCTTCACCGCCCGCAACCCCGGGATTGCATTCCTAGCTATCCTCTTGCCGTTTGTTTTCTTCATCATTGGGTGGGTCAAAATACAAGCCGATATTTCGTGCACACTTGACGACTACCAGATTCGTTCGACAATTCCTGTCCGCAGGGATGCGTTGAAGATCAACTCCGTGCTGGATGATTGGTCCGTGGCGCTAACCGGAGAGAAGACGCTGAATATCATGCTAGATACCGACCACGAGCGATCCATCGTGCAGGATACGGTGGAGCTACGTGGAATCATCAACCTCACAAAGCTCATTGCCTACGGAAAGGCGTTAAACCTCGACAACGCCACTCGCGATAGCTTCGGTAACTTTCTGACCTGGAATGTCTTCCAAGTCTACCGCGCTGTCGAGACTTTGATTACGCAGCAAGACGGGTACGAGCAGGCTTGCTTTACCAACAACCTTCGCGACGGTAATTCCAACTACGACTATCCCACCTGTGTTCCTGTCTCAAGCATTTCACAATATCTTTACCCTGTCTGGAACGGTTTGGAGTGGAATATGACGGGCACCGGAGACATTTATCAGCTGCATTCGCTACCCCGCATTTTTGTAAATCCCAGCTTCGGGTGGTTCTTCGACAACAACTTCTCGTCACTCAACCCGATTGCGCGACAGCTGCGCTCACAGTTCACTTTTGCATCGTCGAAGGGAGAGTCAAAGAAGCACTACCGAAGCCACATGAAAAAGTTTCTGCCACGAGTGATGACATTTGTGAATGGCGGAGGTGCAGTCCAACTTGACTTTGCAGAGTTTTACCTTGGAGGCGGGACGTCGCAAAACCTGCTGATGGCGATTGCTTGTGATGGTGAAGGCTATAAAGTTGGAGTAGCGGCGGTGATCTGCTTCGTGCTAAGCTGGTGGCACTGCGGGACGTTCGTGGTGGGCCTGTACACGGTGGCGCAGACCGCGTTTGTGTACATGGCCGCGGTTGGGCTGTACGCGCTGATCTACACACCCTGCCGCTGACGACGTATTCTGCGATCATCTGGGTGACGACGTTCTGCATGCACCGGGACGCTGAGCTTCTACGACATGTTCGTGTACAGCGGGATCATGGCGACGAAGGGGCGTCAGAACAACCTGACGGTTGCGCAGCGCTTGTGCTTCACGATCCGGCGCATCTCCGTTGGCGTGTGGATCGCGGACGTGCTTGCCATCATCATCTTCGCCATCAACACGACGTCGCTGTTCAACTCCGTGGTGCAGTTCAGCGTGTTCATGATGATCGCGCTGCTGTGGAACATGTACTGGCATCGTGCTGCCAACACCCGCGCTCGTTGTGTTTCCATCACATGTACTTCGCGAACAAAGCGGCGCAACCTGCAGAAGCAGAGCCGACGTGCTGAACGCTGCGATGCAGGGGTGCCGTCGCCCGGAGCACTTTGTTGAACCTGCTCGCGCCGTGCAGGACAACGTCGCGACGGCGAGAAGCCGTACTGGCTGGACGAGGATCTCATTAAGGCACGCATCGGTGCGAATCGTGGCATCAACAAACGAGGTGTACTCGGGGCCCTGCGACTTTTTACAGGCGCAAGTAACAATAGGGCTCGACAAGGTGCGCGCGGCACGGCGTGATGTCGTGGGTGCGCTGCACAAGGCACAAAAGACGAAGCAGCCTGTGGTGAGGGCAGCGGGGTAAACGCAGTGGAACTGCCGGCGGTTCAGCTGCAGGACTTTTTACAGGTGGGCGATGCAAATCCGCTCGCAGACGAACGCTGATACCGTGTTCGCGGAGTAAACCCTGTATTTCAACCCTCGCATGTCTTTCCCTCCGACCTCATCCACATCCCACCGGTATACGTGGAGCGCAGCGAAGAATGCTGGGGTGAATATCTGCAGTACGATGAGACAGAGCACGCATGACGTCAATGGTGATGTGGTGCCCCCTCGAACTTTACTCCTTGAAACGACAGGATAACCAGCGAGGAGGGGAATTTCAGACCTTCGCACAACGGTGGTGTGCGGTTGGTCCGCGGGTTGGACATCGAGGTGACATCCAACAATCGCATCGCCTCGCTGGTACCTTTGGCGGTGCGCAACGTTGTGCGTGCGCAGGATCCAACGATGGTGGTTGACCCATACAGCGACAAGAAGGAACAAAAGAACCGAAGCGGCCACTGCAGCACTTGATAAGGATGGCGTTGCGGTAGCGGCAACGAGTGGGCCATCTGGTTTTGACTTGGCAAGCTGCGATACCGGTGGAAGCACCGTGAAGACATGAGGCGTACCGGCTGCTGTGGCATGTTTGGCAGGTCGCTGACGAACCCCGATGAGCGCATGCGACGGCTGATGCGACGAAAGGTGAAGCGAGACGGCTACTCGTTCTTTGAGCGCTTTCTGCTATCCCTACTTCCTTCCTGCAGTTTACCGTGTTCGGTACGTGCTGCTTGCGCTGCCTCCTCGCCATGTTCATCGCGTTGTGTGTGGCGGGCTCGTTTATCAAGGCTGGTGGGCTCCCCAACACACTCATCTCAGGCCAGGAAGCCGGCGCAGCGAAGTTCGCTGCGATGGACGACACTTTGGCAGCGGGGAAACTGCACGTACTGCGGTCCGTATTATCGCTCGTGCAGGACTAACCACCGGGCCTAGCTACATAGACGTCGCTGCTGCTCGCCCAAAGTACGGCAACCCGATAAACCCTCTATGTTGGATGTAATGTGGTGTGTGCAATGGCACAAACGCGTGTGTGGACTGCGCCGGTAAGTTGAACGGAACAGCTATCATCGACAGCTTGCGGCGGCTGCAGCAAACCTGCGATGCCGCCTCAACATGTGCACGTGCAGTGTAACGCGTAACTGCTCCTACTGTGGATTGGGCCGTGAGCGGGCTGTTGATCCCGAGCGGCGTCTCCTTGCGGGTGCGGTGTGCCCCGCGACGAACCAATGCGGTGCCACACGGAAAGTGCGACCAGTACAACCGGGAAGCGGTGCGACTGAGACGCGGGCTACAGCGGCGACACAACGTGCGCGGTGCAGGGCCTCAACTGCGGGCCTCACGGAAACGCCGAACGCCGCGGCCGCCGGCACGGTGCACGTGCGAGGCTGGCTGGTCGGGGACGTACTTGAACGTGTCGAGCCAGTGCGGTGGCCGTGGGCAGCTGCTGAGCGCTGCGGAGTCGCCGACGGGGGTGGAGATGTGCGGGTGTGTGTGGGCCACTGGCGCGGCGCGACGTGCCAGGTGTGCGACTTGCATGAACGGGCGGCATGTGCAACAGCGTGACGGGTGTGTGTGCGAGTGCACTGGTGCGTTTGTTTGGGGGCCGCGGTGCGAGACGTGTGCTGCGAACTGCACACTGCGTGGGGACGTGCCCGAACGTGACGGTGCCGGACTACAGCTGTGGAACGTGCGCGAGCCGTGCATCGCGAACGCGTGCGTGGAGCTCCAATCTCCGACGACGAAGGTGAACACGAATCCCGGAGACGATGTTGCAGTGCGTGCGCGCGCACTGGGACGACTGGTGCGAAGACGGGGCCTGCCGCGCGGTGTGGCGGACCAGACGACCTTGCCTCGCGAATGCGGAGTGCTGGTGGTACAGAACACGAACTGTCCGGGGGTTTTCTACTGCGGGGCCTTGCCCGGGTGAACAACGCGACGTCGTCGTCGCTGGACTGCACATGCAAGTACTCGAGAGTGTGGAGCGCGGGACACACGTGTGGGGACGTGCCTTGCACCGGAAGGGCGATGGACGTGTCAGGAGGACGGGCACGCGGTTGCTGGGGTGTAACGGGCTTGCGTACACGCGTCGGCCGGCCAGCGAGGCCATGAGCAACGGACACGTTGTGGTGTGTGTGGCGGCAACGGGCTGTGCGCCGCGGTGGCGACGGCATCCCGGGAGCGGCGGAAGGTGTACGATGGCGTGTGTTGGGTTGGTGGCACAGGCACTGCACCGGGGCGAGCATCTGCCACTCCCGTCTGTGTGCAATTACCTCTTCGACTTGACGGCCGTGCCCTCCATCGTGAACACGCGAAATCTGTTACAAGGTGGTAGCCCCACGCGGCATGCCATCTTCAGGTGTCGGACGGTGTCGGCGGCTCAAGCGTGCGACTCAGCAAACGACGTGGTTGCAAGATTATCATCTGTACTACGCGAGCCTACAAGATTCAAAACATCATTGGACTTTTATCCCGGTACGTGGTGAGGAATGGACGGCTAAGCGAAGCGCTGTCTTATTGTGTAGAAGCAGTGCACGGCAACAGCGGTGAACAGCGGGTCACGCTGCAGTACATCCGGTTACCGTGTTGGAGAGCACACGGTGACAAAACAGCGAGAGCGCTGGCCTCTATGGTGTGGTGTGGCTACTACTCTCTTGTGTATGAAAAGTAACACTGCTGGTGGGTACCCTCCTACCGGCAGTTCGCCATGGCAAATAAACGTCTCCGCGTTTCGTACACAAGCACGCCGTTTCCAGCCACGCAGAAGTTGCGAAGGTCGGTGCTCTGCAGCGACCTATGGTTTTGCTTGTGGGGATCGGCCCGGCCGTGTGACGTTTGTGTGTGCCTGCTGCTGGTGTACTAACGTGAGCGTGACCGACGGCAGGCAGCTGCGACGATTGGTAGCAGCTGCGATCGTGTGCTTCCGCTGCTCTGACGGTGTGCATGATGTCTGGGAAGGTGGACGCGGTACTGCAAGGTGGGCATCAGCTGTACGGTGCCTTGGCGTGGAGTAACGTGGTGCACTTTTGCAGCGGCTACTTCGACTACCTGCGCGACGACAACGTCACACCTCTTCGCAAAGGACATTTCACGGCAAACAGCTGTTCAGGGTGCCTTGCTGCGTTCCGCGTCGGCGGTGGTGTACGTCTGCGGTGGCGGTGATACTCATCTCCATCATGTTTGATGTGTCCCAGCTAACGCGTCGAAGCGCGGTGCGGCCAGATCAGCATCCGCTTGCACCTCCTGATCCTGATTGCTGGTGTGTGTGTTTCATTGGCGCGGTGGCTTCGTTCGGGCCGATGAAGTCGTACCAGCACACTGGACGCTGTCGAGCCTGCTGTGCTCATATCTGCGCTGTGTTTGGCTGCGATTGCGGTGCTGATCATGTACGGTGCGAACGGTGTCCTTGGCCGCCATGCGAACAAAATCCTCACCCACTGATAGGTGGTATGTAGTGTGATGTTAGCATCGATAACCTTTACATGGGAGCTGTATTGATTGTGATATAAAGGCTTGGTCCGTACGTGCTCAAGAATGTGGAACGGAGTTCAAGTTGTATCGGTGATGCTGCTTTGATGGTTGGGTATGTGTGTGTGTGTGTGCGCGCGTGGTGGGGTGTTGTTTCCCGTGCTCTTTGCAAGGCCTCTCCTTTTTTCGTTTATTTGGTTCTTGTCCATTCTGTGTTGTCACAGACGGGTAGGGATGAGTTTGGTAGAGTACACGGCAATGTCCATTGTGCTCTGATGATTAATGTGGGAGTTCTTCTTAGACGTTGCTGCCAGTTTTTTTACTTTGAAAGAAGTTCTAGTGTCGAGGTGTTTGGTGTTCTGTTTGCTTTTATGGGGCGATTCTTTTGTGGTTTTCTGTACTATCCACCGCTGTAGCCAAAAAAGTGTGCAAGTGCCTTTTTGCTGTTGAATTCCTTTCTTTTGTGTGTGTTTGTGTGATGGTGAGGACAGCTCCTGCCGCTACCCAGTGGCACCTTCGTGTTCACAGCTTATAGTTTAATAGTGCTGCGGCAGGTTTCTGTTTTTTGTTGTACATTCATGTATCTTCGTATTGTGCTCTTCAGCAGCGGTTTTGTTTTGCGCTTTTGTTTCTTGTTCTCAGAATGTTGTTTGGGTGTCTTCCTTCAAGGAGGAGTAATGAACTGGACTCTTGCTTTGCCGTGTGCACATGTGCCTTGGCAACTGCAGCGTATCTGCTTTCTATGTACTCGCTATTGGACTGGCGAGCAGCGATTGTGTTTTTTGAAGCAGCTGTGGTTTTTCTCCGTGAACCGTCGGTAATGATGCACTCAGGCTGAATCACTGTGTGTTGCTGCGCCGTGTAATCTCTTTCATTACTGGTTGGAATAGGAGTGCCTCTTCACAGCTGTTCTCTTTTTTTTTCTTTGGGGTGTTTTTTGCTGTGCGTTTTTACTCGATGTGCATACGTCTTTGTCCCCTGTTTCCGCTTGCTTTCACTGTCCTCGTTGCGTCTCTTTCATCTTTTAATGCTGCTGCGGTTGTCTACGTGTGCATAGCGGATTAAGTTCTGGAGGGTTTCCAGCACATCCAAAAAAAAAGCCCTTTCTTCTAATCTTGTGTACGGTCGCTTCAATGAGGTTTTTTTTTGTTGTTCTGTTTTTGCTATTGCCGATTTCTCGTATGTGGTCTACTTTAACAAATGAAATTCTACAGACGTGTCTGCTGTGTAGCAGCGGAGGAAAGCAGCAATGCAAGAATTTCGGGGATAAAAAGAACAGCCTATTGTTTCCCCTCTCTGTGAGCTGATGGCTGCGTTGAAGAAGATCTCCACGTCCAAGACAGCAACACAACATGAATGCTGCTCTGTGGTAGTGAGACTGTCTCTTTTTACCTGCTTTTGTTGTGTTACTCTCTTTCCGCGAATGGCGTTACGCACGGGCTGCG
This sequence comes from Crithidia bombi, assembly GCA_900240985.1. Lineage (NCBI taxonomy): Eukaryota > Euglenozoa > Kinetoplastea > Trypanosomatida > Trypanosomatidae > Crithidia > Crithidia bombi. Next base: position 231,731 of record OESO01000193.1, on the reverse strand, counting down.
CAGGTCAACGACAGTCGAACCCCCGGGACCTCCGAGAACGCTTCAGTTCTGTTGACTCAGGACTGCAACTGTGCTCATTGCGTTATTATTATGATGTGAAGTCTTTTCTTTGGCGTTACTTTTTTCGCCGCTCGTGAAGATACAACTATCTACTCAATTTCGCACACACTCTCTCTTATGTGGGCTGGTTTGTTTACAATCGTGGCTGGTATTGTTTTCACCGCTCGGTTTCGATCGTCGCGGTCGGTCCACTGTATTGGTTTTACATCTTTCTGTCCTATTCATGCACTTGCGATGCCGGTCGTATGTGCTCTTTCTGCACAAAGAAGTGTTGCAGGGAGCATAACGGAAGCGCCTCACGACCACCATAGCCGCAGCAACAACATTTTTCTGTATTGCTTCACAAAAACGGAGGCAAGTGACCTCTTTCGTTTCTTGGAAGCATCTATCTTTTTTGTGTGTCTGTGCTTGTCCGTGGCTCTTCCGTCTTGCATTGAAGAAGAGGCCCCCACAACGACGTGCTTTTTTTTTTGATTTACACACACCCTCTTTTTGTTTCTCTGCTGCGTCGATCATGCGACTCTTCTCTTTAAAGCAGAAGGTCTACACGACCGACACCTCACCCCACATCGCAACCGAGGATGTCGGAGTGGAAGGCAAGCGTTACCCAACGCACATGTTTGGTCGCTTCATCAGCAAGTACCCGACTCTCATGCTGGCGACGGTGCTGCTGCCCATCGCCTTTTTTGTGATTGGCTGTGTCTATGTTAAACCAGATATGTCCTATTCGCTTGACGACTACCAGATTCGTTCGACAATTCCTGTCCGCAGGGATGCGTTGAAGATCAACTCCGTGCTGGATGAATGGTCCTTCGCTCTGACAGGTGTGCAAATGCTGCTGAGTGACAGCGTGAACCGTAATCACGAGCGATCCATCGTGCAGGATACGTTGGAGCTTCGCGCCGTCATTGATCTTACAGCTGTTGCAGCCGCACAAAAGAAGTACAATTTTAGCGACGCCGAACGTGCTGCTTACTCGAACATGTTAAGCCCAGCAAACGTCGCAGTGTATCGTGTGGTGGAGGAAATGATAACCCAGCAAGAGGGTTATACAGACGTCTGCTTCACCAACGACTTGCGCAATGGCGTGGTGAATAACGTTTACCCCACCTGCGTTCCTGTCTCGAGCGTCACACAATACTACTTCCCTGTCTGGGACGGTTTGGAATGGTACATGAACGGCAGTGGAGTGGTGTATCAACTGGACAACCTCCCGCGCTTGTTCTCAAATCCCAGCTACGGGTGGTTCTTCGACAACAACTTCTCTGCGCGCAATCCTGTTGCGCGACAGCTGCGCTCACAGTTCACTTTCGCATCGTCGAAAGGAGAAGGACGAAAGGTATACCTGGATCGGATGCAAAAGTTCCTGTCGAAGGCCGCGAAGTATGTGAAGGAGTCTGTCAACATGTATTACGCCAAATTGTACATCGGAGGCGGGACGTCGCAAAACCTGCTGATGGAGATTACCGGACGCAAGGAAGGCTATAAAGTTGGAGTAGCAGCGGCGGTGATCTGCTTCGTGCTAAGCTGGGTGGCACTGCGGACGTTCGTGGTGGGCCTGTTACACGGTGGCGCAGACCGCGTTTGTGTACATGGCGCGGTTGGGCTGTACGCGCTGATCTACCACACCCTGCCGCTGACGACGTATATTCTGCGATCATCTGGGGTGACGACGTTCTGCATGCACGGACGCTGAGCTTCTACGACATGTTCGTGTACAGCGGGATCATGGCGACGAAGGGCGTCAGAACAACCTGACGGTTGCGCAGCGCTTGTGCTTCACGATCCGGCGCCATCTCCGTTGGCGTGTGGATCGCGGACGTGCTTGCATCATCATCTTCGCCATCAACACGACGTCGCTGTTCAACTCCGTGGTGCCAGTTCAGCGTGTTCCATGATGATCGCGCTGCTGTGGAACATGTACTGCATCGTGCTGCCAAACCCCGCGGCTCGTTGTGTTCCATCACATGTACTTCGCGAACAAGCGGCGCAACCTGCAGAAGCAGAGCGACGTGCTGAACGCTGCGATGCAGGGGTGCCGTCGCCCGGAGCACTTTGTGAACCTGCTCGGCGCCGTGCAGGACAACGTCGCCGACGGCGAGAAGCCGTACTGGCTGGACGAGGATCTCATTAAGGCACGCATCGGTGCGAATCGTGGCATCAACAAGCGCAAGTACCACGGGCTTCAAGGACTTCTGGCGAGTAAATTGCGTGCCTGGTTTTGAAAAAATCCGCGCCGCTCGCCACGATTTTGGTGGGTGCGCTGCACAAGGTTCGTAAACTAAGAATGAGGTTAGTGAACGAATTATTGGGAAACAATCCAGCCGAGCAAACTGGGCGCTTCTCGCTGGAAGACTTTATGGAGGTGGGCGATGCGAACCTGCCCGGCGATGAAGCGGTTCCAACACCACTGTAAAGCCCCTGTATTTCAACCCTCGCATGGTCTTTCCTTCCGACCTCATCCACATCCCACCGGTATACGTGGAGCGCAGCGAAGAATGCTGGGCTGGCCTTTGCAGCTCTCTCGGGCAACCCGCGCAAAGCAGCGGCGGTGAATACGTGCCACCCCATGTGAAGAACCTTGAAGCCAAGAAATGAGCGATGTAGAAGCAACGGCGTTTGCAGAACGCTGGCGTGAAGTGGGTACGCGGGTTGGAGTTGCGACGACATCCAACAACCGCACCGCCTCGCTGGTACCTTTGGCGGTACGCAACGTTGTGCGTGCGCACGATCCAACGATGGTGGTTGATAACGGTGTCCGAAAGAACGCCGTGAATCCAGAGGACGATGCAGCGGCACCTTTCGGTGCGACAGGTGGTCAGGTGTCCGGAGCTCCCGCGGCTGACTGGTGGGCCATCTGGTTTTGGACTTGGCAAGCTGCGATACCGGTGGAAGCACCGTGAAGACATGAGGCGTACCGGCTGCTGTGGCATGTTTGGCAAGGTCGCTGACGAAACCCCCGATGAGCGCATGCGACGGCTGATGCGACGAAAGGGTGAAGCGAGACGGCTACTCGTTCTTTGAGCGCTTTCTGCTATCCTACTTCCTTCCTGCAGTTTACCGTGTTCGGTACGTGCTGCTTGCGCTGCTCCTCGCCATGTTCATTCGCGTTGTGTGTGGCGGGCTCGTTTATCAAGGGCTGGTGGGCTCCCCAACACACTCATCTCAGGCAGGAATACGAAGCAGACACGTTTGCTGCGATGGACGACACCTTTGGCCAGCGGGGAAACTGCACGTACTGCGGTCCGTATTACCGCTCCATGCAGGACCGTAGGCAGGCAATGCCGCCGACGTCGCCGTGTGTTCTCCTGTGTACGGCAATCAGATAAACCTCTATGTTGATGTATGTGGTGTGTGCAATGGCACAAACGCGTGTGTGGACTGCGCCGGTAAGGTGAACGGAACAGCTACCCGGGATGCTTGTGGTGGCTGCAGTGTACCAACTGCTTTGACACCGAACATGTGCACGTGCAGTGTAACGCGTAACTGCTCCTACTGTGATTGGGTCCGTGAGCGGGCTGTTGATCCCGAGCGGCGTCTCTTGCGGTGCGGTGTGCCCCGCGACGAACCAATGCGGTGGCCCACGGAAAGTGCGACCAGTACACCGGGAAGTGCGACTGCGACGCGGGCTACAGCGGCGACACGTGCGCGGTGCGGGCCTCAACTGCGGCCTCACGGAACGCCGAACGCCGCGGCCGGCACGTGCACGTGCGAGGCTGGCTGGTCGGGGACGTACTGCAACGTGTCGAGCCAGTGCGGTGGCCGTGGGCAGCTCGCTGAGCGCTGCGAGTCGCCGACGGGGGAGATGTGCGGGTGTGTGGGGCACTGGCGCGGCGCGACGTGCCAGGTGTGCGACTGCATGAACGGCGGCATGTGCAACAGCGCGTGACGGGTGTGTGCGAGTGCACTGGTGCGTTTGTGGGGCCGCGGTGCGAGACGTGTGCCTGCGAACTGCACAACTGCGTGGACGTGCCCGAACGTGACGGTGCGGACTACAGCCTGTGGAACGTGCGGACGTGCATCGCGAACGCGTGCGTGGAGCTCAACTCGACGACGAGGTGAACACGATCCCGGAGACGATGTGCAGTGCGTGCGCGCGCACTGGGACGACTGGTGCGAAGACGGCCTGCAGCGCGTGGCGGACCAGACGACCTGCCTCGCGAATGCGGAGTGCTGGTGGTACACGAACACGTCGGGGCGTCCTACTGCGGGCTTGCCCGGGTGAACAACGCGACGTCGTCGCTGGACTGCACATGCAAGTACTCGAGAGTGTGGAGCGGGGACACGTGTGGGACGTGCCTTGCACCGAAGGGTGCGACGTGTCAGGAAGGACGGCACGGTGCTGGGGTGTAACGGGCTTGCGTACACGTCGGCCAGCGAGGCCATGAGCACGGACACGTGTGGTGTGTGTGGCGGCAACGGGCTGTGCCGCGGGTGCGACGGCATTCCCGGAGCGGCAAGGTGTACGATGCGTGCGGTGTGTGTGGTGGCAACGGCAACTGCACCGGGGCGAGCACTGCCACTCCCGTCTACGTGGACTACCTCTTCGACTTGACGCCGTGCCCTCCATCGTGTACAACGCGGACTGGTGCAAGGGTGGTAGCCACCATCGCGTCAGCCATTCGACAGTCCGACGGTAGTGGCTCCCAACCCAAATGTATATTAGAAGACTACTTTGAGGATAAGGGCACCTTCTATCTTGCGTCAGAAGCAGCATCTCTCTATAACTACGCAAGGCAAACGGGCGTCTCAGCGAAGTCGGTACTCACTTAATTACAACTCTGCTCCGTTGCATCTGAAGTACATCCGGTACCGTGTGGAGAGCACGGTGACAAACAGCGAGAGCGCTGCCTCTATGGTGGTGAACTACTACTACTGGATCGAAAAGTACCTGGTGGGACCCTACGGCAGTACGCCATGGCAAATAACGTCTCCGTTTCGTACACAAGCACGACGTTCCAGCCAGCAGTTGCGAAGGTCGGTGCTCTGCAGAGCCTATGGTTTGCTGTGGGATCGGCCTGGCGGTGACGTTTGTGTTCCTGCTGGTGTACTACGTGAGCGTGACGACGGCAGCAGCTGCGACGATGGTAGCTGCGATCGTGTGCTTCGGCTCTCTGACGGTGTGCATGATGTTCAACTGGGAGGTGGACGCGGTACTGCAAGTGGGCATCAGCTGTACGGTGCCCATTGGCGTGGAGTACGTGGTGCACTTTTGCAGCGGGCTACTTCGACTACCTGCAGACGACAACGTCACACCTCTTTGCACGGGATGTAACGAGGAAAGCAGCTATGCAGGGCACTCTCGTGCGCTCTGTTCCTGCGGTGTGTACGTCTGCGGTGGCGGTGATACTCATCTCCATCATGTTTGATGTGTCCCAGCTAACGCCGTCGAAGCGGTGCGGCCAGATCAGCATCACGCTGCACCTCCTGATCCTGATTGCTGGTGTGTGTTTCATTGGCGCGGTGGCTTCGTTCGGCGCGATGAAGTCGTACCAGCCACTGGACGCTGTCGGAGCCTGCTGTGCATCATCTGCGCTGTGTTGCCTGCGATTGCGGGGCGTGTGATCTTCGGTGCGAACGGTGTCCCTTGCCCCATGCGCGAACAAAATCCTCCACCCAGGACTGGTAGTTTCTGATCGTTGAGAGGTTTTTATTACGGTCGAGTGTTGCGTGTTCCGGGGTTGATGGTCTTCTTGGTAGGTTTTTCGTGAGGTTCTGTGGTGGTAGTCCTGCTGTTGTCGCATTTCGTTGTTTTCACGTTGCGGGGCGACACTGCACCAGCGCATGTTGCCGATTATTGCTTCGGTATTGGTTGCTTTGCGTCGTCGTCTTGGGGCTGCTCAGCTTGCACGTTTTTCTTTTTTCCTTTTCCTGTGCAGAAGAAAAAAGAAGGTACCTGTTGTGTTCTGTGCTCAACTGTGGCACCGTGTGTTTTGTTTTCGTTCTTTTTCCATCTCTGATTTGCGGTGAACCTGTCAAGATATGCGGGCGCGAGCTTTCGCCGCTTTGTGACCTTTGTTGTTCATCGTTTGCTGTTGTATTGTGCCCCTCACGAGTGCGTGGATCGCTTAGTGACGCTGTTGGTGGGAGGTTCGTAGGAGCTGTAGCACGGATTCTCGTTCCAAAAAAAACGCAAACCTCCTTGATGTGCTCGTAAGAGAGAGGTTGGCAGGGTTTTTCTTTTCTCCTTTGTATTTCTTTTGATGTTGTGGTGCTGCGGCATTCAACTGTAAGGTCGCTGCAGAGACGCTTGTCGCATGATGGTGGCGAGTATGCCCGACCTCCAGAGATGTATGTTGTACTGGCGAGCTCGCCCTCTTTTTTTTTTCAACGGTGAGTGTTGCGGTTGTAGTGGGAGAAAAGAACTTCTTTCAGTTGTAGCAACTCTTTTCTTACTTTGTTTTCTCTTTTTCTTTTTGCTGCATTTGCGTAAATGTGTGTATTTGTGCGGTAACTTTGTTGCGTTTTTCCCTAGGTTTCTGTTTGTTTCCTTTCGTTGGGCTTCGCCAGAGCAAATGACCCTGTCAGTGTAGCGACCTACGGAACTGCTGTGAGGTTCAATGAAAAAAAAAAGAGGGGCTCATGATTCCTTTCTTCGCCCTCCTCTCTAGCGTCTGCTGAACTCCCGTACTCATTACTTTCTCTTTTGACTTTGTCATTATTAAACGTACGCAAGCTCTTCTTACATGAAAAGGCCCCCCCCTTTTTGGATTCTTCAGATCTACCCGTGAGCCTGTCATTTCGTAGCCCTCAGTAAATATGGGTGTGTTCTGTTTTTTTTTTTTTACTCTTATCTCTTCCTTTTTCATTGATGCTACGAATAAGATTTTCGTTGGCGCTGTTGCTCGTGGTTTGTCTTCATATATATATATATGCTCCTTCTGTTCACAATCGTGCGCATTCTTCCAACTCCTCGTTCGCTTTTCTCTTCGTTTTTTTTTCTTTTTCAGCGCTTCGTCGATGTCGTGTGTTTCACGGGTGATACTTCACATTGACGACCCTTCAGCTCACATTTTTTTTCTCAACCTTTGATTTGTACTCTGTAGTTGTTTTTCAGCTACATTATTAGAACTCAACTACATCATGAAGACACCAAAGATGCAAATCTGAGGAACAATAACATCACAAGCAAACCTGAAAACAACGGATTCGCTTCTTGTTCTTGCCCTTCTCCAATGAGCTTTTCCCCTTTTTTGTGCTTGCTGTTTTTTGCTCACTGATGAGTGTTTCTTTTGTTGTTTGTTAGGTTTGAGTGCGATTCTCTGTCTGCGTGTGTGTTTGTGTCTGTGTGTGAGTCTCTTTCTGCTCCTTCTCTTTGTTTCTCTTTTTTTTTTTGAGCTAGGCGCGTGGGAGGGTGTGGCTTCGAACTGCGTCTTTAAGGTGGGTAGTTGAGTTTGTGATTGCTTGGCAAAGGCCATGGTAAAGAGCACCTTTGAGAAACAACGTTTTTTTTTTTCGTCTCTCTGTTCATCGTTTTGTACACAAAAGCAGTTTCCCTACCACACACGCAGTGGTAATGGTAAAACCACTGCCCTCTCCAATCTACCCCCGCTTTCTTCATATGGAGCACCAGCACTAACGAGACACAATGGTCACTCTAGCCGTGGTCCTTACACAGAGCTGACTCTTCCCTGATCAACGGAAACTCTCTTGTGCTGAGGCAAGGCGGGCTTTGTCGCAGCACTCTCGTCCGAGAACGACAGCGGTGTGGTTGCATGCACCGCAAAACGGCAATGTATAGGGCAGAGGAGGAACTGAGCAAGTCTCTTCCGTTTTTCCCGTTGCAAGCACTTCTCTGTTGGTGCGTTGCTCTCGCTGTCAACTGTTCTCTCCCTTCTCGTTCGCTTTCTTCGTGCTGCTGTGGCGCTTTCTGTGGGCTACGCATCGCGAGCGAGTGCAAACGTCCCACCTTCCCCCTCCCTTCTTTCTCATTCACTTTGCACTGGCTCGTTGGGTACTTCTTATGCAGCAGGAGTCACATGTGTCGTTGGCTTTAGTAACGCTGCGCCGCGTCGAAGAGCACACATACGCATAGGCACCGGTTATTCACGCACTTGTCGTGCAGTATCTTTTTTTTTTTATGAATCCTCCGAACATACGGGATGATCCGGCACTGCCGCAACCCACGGTGGAAATCGCACCGGTGTTGGAGGTGGACGCTGATGGCGTGCGTGTCCGCGAGGCTATCCACCTCTTTTTAAGCCGCCTCGTCGATCCGGTGCTGCGCAACAACCTCAGTCTCGATGTCCCCGTCACGGACGACGACGATGGCGATGGCAGCGGCAACGGGGGGTCGTCTTTGCGTTATATTCTCGCTCAAATGGAGCGCATCAGCACGTCCACCACGTGGTCCACTTGTGTGGTGCGATGGGCGGATTTGATCCGCTTTGACGAAGACGCCGCTGCCGTAATTGAATCCGATTACCAGCGCTTCTCACCTTTCCTGAACGAGGCCTTACACCAGGTACTCTTGCAGTACTACGGCGAGGAGTACAGTAACCGCGGCCGCTGTTACCCCAGCCTCGTCTTCTCCAACGTTCCTCGCTGCCTCACCATTCGCTCCTTGCGCGCTTCGCTCGTGGGGCAGCTGTGTTCCATTAAGGGCGTCGTCACACGGACGTCGCAAGTGCGCCCGGAGCTGCTCGTCGGCGTGTTTCGTTGCAGCGACTGTGGCACAGAGAGTCTGCCCATTGAGCAGCAATTCCACTACACTGAACCGCCGACCTGCCGCAACGCGCAATGCGAGAACAAAAACAAGTTCCAGCTGATCCCGAATCACCCACAGACGCGTTTCGGGGACTGGCAGAAGCTGCGAATGCAGGAGGATGCAAACAATATTCCAGCCGGTTGCATGCCGCGCACGATGGAGGTCATTGTACGCTCTGATGCGGTCGAGGTGGCGAAGCCCGGTGATCGTGTGCTGGCGGTGGGCTGCGCCATCGTCATTCCCGAGGTGGCAAAGCTGTTCAACCTGGCCAATCGACGCGAGGTGCAACGGCAGATGACGGGCGGGCAGCGGGCACAGCAAGACGCACAGGCCGACATGGAGGGAGCCACCGGCCTGCGTGCACTCGGCGTGCGGGACTTGAGCTACCGCATGTGTTTCCTCGCGACAACCATCACCGACGGCAACGGTGACGACCGTAAGATGACACACGCCGTGAAAGAGGCGACAGAGGGGGCGGCGGGGCGGGAGGAGGTGGTACTCACGCTGGCGGAGCGGCAACGCGTTCAGCAGATGCGCCGTCATGACAACCTCCTGAAGGCGCTCACGTCGTGTGTGGCGCCAAATGTGTTTAAGCACGATGTGGTGAAGCTGGGCCTTCTGTTGCAGATGGTAGGCGGGGTATCGAAGACCACCGTCGAACGCATCACGCTGCGTGGTGACATCAACGCCTGCATCGTGGGTGACCCCTCCACCGCCAAGTCGCAGTTTCTTAAGTGGGTCTCCGCGAACATGCCGCGTGGCGTCTACACGAGTGGCAAGGCCAGCACGGCTAGCGGTCTCACCGCAACTGTCACCCGCGACGCCGACACAGGTGAACGCACCATTGAGGCTGGCGCGCTCATGCTGAGCGATCGCGGTATCTGCTGCATTGACGAGTTCGACAAGATGGAGATGAAGGATCAGGTAGCAATTCACGAGGCGATGGAGCAGCAGACCATCTCCATCGCAAAGGCCGGCATCAAGGCCACGCTGAACGCAAAAACGTCTCTCTTAGCCGCACTGAATCCGATTGGTGGCAAGTACGATCGACGACGACCCCTGCAGAAGAACATTGCCATGACGGCACCGATCATGTCCCGTTTTGATCTCATGTTTGTCATAGTCGACGACTGCGGCGACGACGCGGACTATGCGATTGCCAACCAGCTGCTGCGCCTTCACCGCTTCGGCGGCGCCGCCGTGCGACCGCCCTTTACCACGGAGGACTTTCAGCTGTACCTGCGCTACGCCCGCTCCTTGACGCCGCGACTGACCCGAGAGGCATCGCAGCTGATCGTGGCCGCCTATCGTGATATGCGGCTGCAGGATTCCCTTTCCAACCGAAGCAAGGTGTACCGCGTGACGACGCGCCTTCTGGAGAGCATGATCCGGCTCTCCGAGGCAACCGCAAAGATATACATGAGCGAGGAAGTGAAACCCACCCACGTAGAAGTGGCATTGGAGTTGATGCGGCAGTCCCTGTCGACGCTGGATATGACAGAGGTGGAGCTGGTCGGAGGGGTAGGTGACGACAGGGATCCCGACGAGGCAGATGAACTGCAGGGCAGCGTTCGCAGTCACACCGTCAAACAGGAGCCTGCGGAAATGACCCATGGCGGTGACAGCAACGCAGGCACGTCTACCATGTCCAAAAAGCGTGGTAGCGCTACCACCACCACCAATGCAGAGGAGTCCAACACCGGTGTGGAGGCACCACGACGCAAGGTCAGCATCAAGGCGGACCACTACTTCGCTATTGTGAATCGCCTCGTCGCCCATCTGAAGTCACTCGGCGAGGAGGCGGCGCCGACGCGACAAGAACTGGTGACTTGGTACCTCGAGCAGGTCAAGACGCTGAATCGGCCCTTGCTGGAGGCCGAGTTGCGCTACGTAAACCTTGTCTTGTCGAAGCTGGTGAAGGAGGGGAAGCTGCTAGAGGTGGACGTTAGCGAAGGCGATGCCCCGCGCGTCTTCCTCGACCCCAATTACAATCCCGACTTCACTCAGTAGTGGATGCGAAAAAAAAAAGAAAAACTATGGGCAGACGAGAGGCGCCCCTCTTGTGTGGCAGCCTATAGAGAGTGTCTATAGAGCTTGCTCAGACTTCTGTGCACAGTTACGGAAGAAAGAAGCGAGACATACATATAGAAGTTTTTTTGCTTATATTTGCTCGTCCTCGTTACGCTTTCCACGCGCACCAGAGGTGTACTGACGTCAATGGAGGCATTCCCGTGCGGCGATGCCGTACATTTGAACGTGAAACTACGAAGCTGATGTGTATGAATGTACGCGAGTTTAGGATGAGCCACACGTTTTCGCGGTTGACAACAGCTGTTTCTGCGTGCGTAGCACGTGCGAGCGCACGGTGGCAAACACACACATGCACACACGCACACAACCGTGAAGACTAGCAGGACCCGGAGCACCGTCTGTGTTTTCGTCTCTCGTCGTCGTTTGTGGAGGAAACTCGTTTGGTTTCCTTTCTTTCGAGGAGGCTTTCCTTCGCTCTATCTCTTCTTTGTTCTACCTGCCTATCTTATTCCGCTTGCGTTCTCTTCTTGTTATGCGTGCGTTTGAGCGCTCTTTTCTTTGCCTTGTCCACACACACACACACACACACACACACACACTCCACTGCCACCTCCGCTACGACGACAAACAAACCCAGCGTACGGGCAAGGAAACACTTCACTGAGCTCGACAGGGTCATCCTCAGCTTCAGGGCCTGGTAGTTGCGCTAGGCAAGTCACGGGACAACCGCAAAGCACCTCAGCTATGTGTGCAGTCGAACAGCAAGTCTCGTACTGTTACTCTGTTCGTAGTCCTCTTTCCCAACTTTTAGATTCTCTACATTAACCTTTGGCTTCCCTACCTTTTTTATTTATTTTGTGGCAACTACTCGACTGATTCGCGCACCCATCTCTGCTCTCTTCTCTGCGCGTGAGGACAAGAGGGGCTGCCGAGTAATAGACTACTTCACGTCATTTCTGCTTTTCATTGCGCACCCCATCTTTGCTGCTACCACTTTTTTTATTTTTATTATTTCCAATCCGTCCCGCTCGTCTGACAGCCCCCACATCGGCAAACCTGCACTCCTTTTTCCTCATTAATAGACAGTCGTTGTTGCGGACTTCAAGAGAGAAGAAGAGCTGTGGTTCATCCCCCTGCCCAGCAATAGCATCACCGCGCGGCGTACTGCGCACGTCATCTCTGGCACGCACACGTTTGTGTAAAAGGTAGCCGTCGTGTACGCGCATGCCACCTGTGAAGGCAGTCAGGAATGACACCGACGTGATCGTCCCGAAGGCGGGGGAGACGTATGTGTCGGAGGACGGCACCGTCTCTCAAGTGCTCGATGACCACATCGATGCCAACTACGAGCCCACCGAGGAGGAGGTGCTGGAGTTCGCCGACTGGATCGGCATGAAGCTCCCCGAGGACTCGGAGTACCTGTGGTTGGCACGCGAAGGTCTCAAGACGCCTCTGCCAAAGGAGTGGAAGCCGTGCAGCACCAACGACGGCGAGGTGTACTACTTCAACTTCAAAACCGGCGAGAGCAGCTGGGACCACCCGATGGACAGCCTCTTTCGCCAGCGCTTTGAACAGGAGAAGGAGAAAGCGCGCAAAGATGGAAAACCCGCTGCTCCGGCAGCTGCAGCTGCAAAGGCGTCTGTAGCTGCAACAGCGAGCAACCCCAACAAGGGCGGCAGCGGTGCGAGCACCTCCAACCCCGTCGTCGTCATCCCGCAGACGCGCGTAATCATGACAGATGCCGGGGTGACATGGCGCGACACCGGGTCGGCTGCGGGTTCTTTCGCTCCATCCACGTCAACTGGCGGCCCCTCGAGTGGCAGCCGCGGTGCTGCAGAACGAGGCGTGAAGGCTGACAAATACACCAACAGCGACCTGCGAAGCTCTGCCACTGCGTCCAGTCGAGCCTCTCCTCTCGCCGGCAGTACAAGTAGTGTGGGCTTCATCAGTGGTGGTGGTGGTGGCGGCGGCGGCGCATCCCAGAGCAGCACTAACAACAAAGGTGGCTCTCAACCGGCGGTGTCGTCGTCAACGGCGACGCCTGTCCTGGCAGCCTCTCTCGCCGCCCCTAAACGTTTTGTCTCTGAAGCGGAGCGTGCTATGGAGGAGAGGGTGCAACGCGAGGTGCAGCGTGCCCTCGAGATGGAGAAGGCAAAGGTTGCGGAGTCCCACCAGGGCACTCTCGCGTCCCTCCGGCAGCTGCACGAGAAGGACATGGCGGACATGCGTGCCAGTGTCGAAGCCCGACGCGCCGCCACCGCGAAGCAAGAGGACGAGGAACGCGAGCGTCGCCTTCAGCAGACACGCGAAAAATGTGAGGAGCTGTACGGCGACGAGCTGCGGACCATGGAGCGGGAGGAGGAGACGCTGAAAAACAGGCTTCAGAAGATGGAGGCGGAGGCGGCGCGAGCGGCGAACGGTAACACGCAGCGTGCCCAGATCGAGGAGCAGATGCAGAAGGCCTTTGCCAAGCAGCGAACGGACCTGGAGGCGACGCTGAAACGACAGCACGATGCAGCCGTGGCTGCAGAGGGGGCAGCACACACTGCGGCGATGCAGAAGATCGCGCGGGATTCTCAAGAGAAGGTGTCGGCTGTGAAGCAAACTGCGTTGCGTAAGATGGACGCGGCAGAGCGTGCCATGGCGTTGGAGGTGGAGACGCAGAAGAAACGACTGGAGGATCAGCTGAAGAACTTCGAGCGTCAGCTCTCCGAGGCGGCCAAAGCGAGCAACAAGAATGAAAGCGGCATTACTGCTGGTGCTGCTGCGTCGACGTCCTCGCCGTCCCTCAGTGGCGAATTGGCTCGAATTTCCTCCACGAAAGCGGCGCGGTTGCGCGAACTGGAGAACGAGGCACAGAAAGAACGCGAAGCAGCGCGGGTAAAGGGCGAGGCGGCGCTCGCAGAAGTCACGCGGCAACTTCAGCAGCAGTCTGTTTCCACTGCCGGGCTTCTGAGCACCCCCACCAGTCGCGTTCCGTCCGCTTCGGGCGAGCGGCCCATGTCGGTCACCGTACAAGGCGGTGCCGGGGGTGGCAGCTTTGCCGGATCGCGGCCAGGCTCCGCTACGCTCAGCGTCGCCTATACGCAGGAGCTGAATCGCATTCGTATGGTGCGGGCGAAGGAGCGGCAGGAGAGGTTGGCGCAGCTGCGTGTGGAGCGCGATGCGGCCATAGCTGCTGTGTCTATCTCACCAGCGCCGTCACTGGGGGCGAGCGACCGTGCCGCCTCCTCCGTCCGCAGCGACTCCGACGCGTTGAATCTGTCCACGCTGGAGGAGCTGAAGGCGGCCCACGCTGAAGAGTTGGAGGCGAAGAAAACGCTCTACGCCCGCCTGGAGGCGGAGTTGAAGGAGCAGCTATCTAAGGAGGCCTTTTGCGCAGCCGCGGCCACCACAGCGGAGCAGCAGAGTGCCCTCGTTGCCAAGGCGGTCGATGCGGAGATGGAGCTGTACACGCAGGAGGTGCTGGCGCGCCATGCCCGGATGCAGCTTGAAGCAGACGCAAAGCGAGAGAAGCTGCTGACGGATCACCAGCTTGCGTTGGAGGCCCACGAGCGAAAGAAGAAGGAGGCGGAGGCGCGGCAAGCACGCGAAGAGCAGGAGGCGCAGGAGGCCTTCATCCAGGAAAAGGTGGACGCCGCAGTGCAGGCGGAGACGGCGAAGCTAGAGGCGGAGCACGCCACCGCCATGGCGCGGCTCACCGCCCGCTATGACGAAGAGCGCGACGCGGCGAAGGGCGAGGTCGACGAAGAGATGGACGCGTACGAGCAGGCAGAGCGGCAGAAAATAGTGGCGGCGGCAGCATCTGCCATGCCGGCTGTCGTGGTGACTCAGCCCGCGCCAAAGGCCCTGCAGCTGAACTCGACTTCTTCAAAGACGTCTGATGCTGACCCGCCGGACAGCGATAGTAGCGCCGTGGCCGGTGTGACAGCGGAGATAGAGGCTCGCTGCACGGAAGTAACGCAGAAACTCAAGGAGCGGGAAGCACGATGGACGGCAGACAAGCGCAGACTCGACGAGCAGCGTGAAACTCTCGAGACGAAACGCATAACACTGCTGGTACAGAAGCAGCAACACCAACAAAACCTAGAGATTCTAAAGGAAGACAATGCTGCCCTGTCCACTGCGCTAACAGCAGCTGAGGCACGACGTGAAGAGGCACGCAAAGCTACACCAGCCGCCGCGCAGACTCCACAGCAATCCCCGACGATATCTACGCCCGCCGCTCTCGAAGCACCTCCCGTCGGCCACCGTGTACGCGCGGTACACGAGGCCGCGATGCGTGCCATGGAGGACGGCTACCGCACTGAGCAATCGGTGCTGGAGAGCGACCTGCAAAGCTGGCGCTCCAAGGTCCAGCAGCTGCTTCGCGATCAGCAAGCACGCCGCGCCACGCTGGCCTCCTCCACCATCACCCCTGCGAATCTTGGAGGTTGCGGCAACGGCAGCGGCATCACCAACACCGTCAACACCGGTCTCAACACCCCGCGCCAGCAAGTTCTGTCCTACCCAGGCAGCGCAGGGGCGGCGGCGACGACGGCGATGGCGGGAAGCGTCCACCGCACACCAGTGCTTTCACACCCGAGTCCCATTGCTGCAACCGCTCCCGGGGCATCTCTGCAAAACACACCGCTGTTCTCAATCCCGTTTGGGGACTCGCCGTGGGTTCAGTTGCAGCAGCAGCAACAACAGCGATCTACCACACCGCCAAAAGCTGTGCTGAGTGGCGTGCCCTTCTACTGTGGAGGCCCTACTGCGTCCGGCCTTGGTCCTTCAGTCGAGCGGTCATTGCTGAGTGCGCCAAACACGAGCACCGCCACCACTGCCGCCTTCGGTCGTGACGCTCTTTCTTTCAGTCGTGAGGAGCGGCAGGGCGTGCTGCAACGGCAGGCGTCTCTGCAGGCTGCGCGGGATGCCTGGCAGCAAGAGCGCGCGCGTGAGCTGCGGCTTCAGGTGATGCAGCGGCAGCAACAACAACAGCAACAACAATTGCAGCAGCGTGGCATGCGCCTGCCTTCGCCTTCATCCGCGACGACAGCCTCGTTTGCTCAGCCAGGCGGGTACAGTGGCTTCGAGGCAGAGGGGAGTCGCCCGCGTGGGGTACTCGCTCCAGAACGGCAGCCGAGTCCCCACCCGCAGGATCAGCTCAGTGTGGTGTTGTCAAAGCTGAGCAGTCGACTCGACTCGTTGACAGGGCAGGCGGAGCAGCTGCAGCGCCGCTACAGTAGTCGAGGTGAACATGTGGATCCGCATTCCATGAGGACTGCGAAAGACACCGGCGGAGCACTGCCTGTGTCCCGTTCTCACTCCAGCCACTCGCGCCACCACCGCCCTGCTTCGCCACAGCGGCAGCCCGCGGCAAGTGTGACACACAACCTACAACAGTCGAAATCAGCCAACACGTCGCTCTCTGTTGCACAGAGGAAAATACCTCGCTCGCCGAATGCGAACCGCCGCGCCTCCAGCCGCCACGGAGACGACACGCTTTCATCAAAGTGGAATCAGTTACTTGGGGGGTACGGTCGTCAATAACCCACCCCCTGGAGGTAGCACTATCCTGTACTATAGTTTGCTCTTCTTTTTCGGCTCTCTTGTTTCGAACCGTCGCAATTGACGATGCCTCACCGCATTAGATGTTTCAAATAGAAGCATGCCTCACAATTTTGTGGGTTTGCCTCGGCGCTCGCCGCTGTTGAGGTCCGAAGGGCGAGGAGCGAGAACATACAATACAGGCAAGAGAAAACAAGTGAAGCTGATGCGTCTTGTTTGAAAGCACTGCTCGTACTGGCGTCGTTTCTGTTCTCCGCGCAATCACGCAATGAACGTTGCACAGGTGTCTAGCAACGCTTTTGCCGGCTTGTGTTTGCACGTGGCTTTCCATGTACCCTTCTTAGTATTATTATTATTATTTCACTGCTGCTCCTTTTTTCCTCCTATGTCGCTTTGGATGCTTCTCCCCCCTCTCGTTTCCTATCCGTCACTGATTCCTTTCAATGGCCGTTGTCGACTCGCCGCATGGTGTGCAAGTCAGAGTGGTGAGAAACACACAGAAAGCACGCATAGGGGGAGGGGGGGCGAATTCACTGTCTTTTTTTTACTTTGGTTTCCCGCGACCCACACCCGAATACACCCAACAACACGCACCTGCAGCATACATTTCCTGTTGTTGGGTCGCAGCCTCCCTCGCCAGCGTCGAAAGCAAAAATGCTGGCATCACGCGGCACCATCGCCAAGGAGGGTGACGTGGTGCTTGTCTACCATGGCCATCAAAACGTCACTCCACTGCAGCTGCAGCGAGGTGCCGTCCTGCACTGCAAGGCCGGCAAGTTTGAACACGACGCCATCATCAATCACCCGTTGGGCACCTACGTGAAGGGCCGCAGTAATCAGAAGAACGACCCGCGTGAGCCCACGGTGCTCATCCTGCAGAACAGCGCGGACATGTGGACACAAGCTGTGCCGCACCGCACGCAGATCATTTACGACACCGACATCGCGGTCATTGTGCTCAACCTTCGCCTCGGCCCAGGCAAGAAGGTGGTGGAAGCTGGCACGGGAAGTGGGAGCTTAACGCATTCGCTGGCCAAGGCAGTGGCACCGAACGGCTGCGTCTACACCTGCGACTTCCACAAGCAGCGGTGCCTCGAGGCACGCAACGAGTTCCGCCGCAACGGCCTGGACTCGCACCTCGTGTGCAGTCAGTGGCGGGACGTGTGCACGACTAACGTGGGGCCCGCTGATGTGGCGTACGGGATGGACGCGGATGTGGAGTCGATGGATGCACCGCTGACGGGCTTCGGCGTGGCAGCGGGGTCTGTGGATGCCATTTTTCTCGACGTCCCTGCCCCATGGGCTGCCGTGGAGAACGTTTGTCACGTACTAAAGGAAGGTGGGATGATTTGCACCTTCTCCCCGTGCATGGAGCAGACACAGCGCACGGTGGAGGCGCTCCGGGCCGCACCGCATCACTTTGTCGACATCCGCACAGTGGAGGCCCTCACCAAGTTTTACGAGCCGGTATTCAAACGTGCTCGTGACGCGCGTGACCACGATAAAATCAAATTTCGTCCCAGCCAGGTTTCGAAGGGACACAGCGCGTACCTCACGTTTGCGCGGCGCCGCCTTCTCAAGTCTGAGGAGGTGGAGGAGCAGACGATGGCGAGTGCGGTCGAGGTGAAGAGTGCCACCGAAATGCTTGGGGAGTAAGCAACGTCTGCTGCCTTACTCTCTGTTCGCACGTCTTCGTGTGGATGACGTGGTGGGCGTTGGGTAAACTGTTTGAGTTCCGTTGCATTCACTTCCATGTTATTATTATTATTATTTTTTTTTTTGGTCAATAACCTCGAGTAACATCTGGAAGAAGAAAAATAAGAGAGAGGCTTTCACTGCCAGAACGTGCACTGAGCTGGAGAACGCAGGGAGCCCATTTTGGGCTAGAGCTATGTTGAGTGAAGATGAAGTCAATGTCAAGAATAAGGGGAAAGAAATGATACACTTTCAGCTCCCCCGATAGCCCACACGAAGGAGAAAAACAGATGTCGCGGTGAAGCCAACCGCATCCGAAGTGGAGCTTTCCATTGAAGGGTCGGGCTGGATGCAGAGGCATTTTTGCGGATGCTGATAACCGAAAGCAAGGAAAAACACCAGCGTGTCATGCTGAGTGGTTTTCTTAATTTCTTCTGTTTTGCGACATTTCTCTTTCTGGACGTGATTGCATTTTTCTGTTATCTTCTGAAAGTGCATGCACTTTCGAAAACGCAGACCACATATCAACTCGTACACACGCACACACATTTAAAAGTTGGCAACTGTGACAGCGTGGCTGAGCACCTTCGTCCCGGCTTCTCTGTGGATCTTAACTCTCGCGGAAGCAAAGAGCTGTTTGACGAGCTCTCTTTGTTTCCGGTTGTTGTAGTGGCACTCCGCGACTTGAAAGGAAGGAATCGAGCGAAGAGGAGGAGGGCGCACAGCACATCAAGAAAAAACAAGCGGCAAGGTGTGTTTCGTTCTTTTTTTTTAGCTACTACCACCGTTGCTACCTGCATTTATCCTTCTCATCTTTTTTAGCTTTCCGTTTCTAGTTTTAGCGTCATGACTACGTTTAAAGGCCAACTGGTACTTGCGCTGGCGCTCAATGTTGGGTTGAAGGTGCTTACCTTCACACTTAGCACGTTGCTGACTCGCAAGCTGCTGCCGAACCAAAACGGCGTCTACTTCACATACAACGTGTACAACGATGCGGTGCTTTTTGTGGCACGCGAAGCGACACGCAACGTGGCGTCACGATTCTCCATCCTAGAGGAAGGGGAGGAGGGGAATGACGAACAGGCCACAAAGAGCACGGTTACCGCTTCTCACGAAGGCAAGAGAGTTCCACATCATCATGGTGGTAAGGACGCCACCCCAAAAAAGCAAGTTGATGTTGCTAGCGTGCGACGAATGGTCAGCATTGCGTTGTTCTCGGTTCCGCTGGCTGTTGTAGCTGCTTTCGTGCTAGAGCTGATCGGTATCTGCTTCGGCCGGGCCTCCTTTTTTCCTTCGATGCTGCGTCACGCACACACCAGCCAGCAGCATCAGCAGTACCTGCATCCGGCATCAACACGACCGTCTCGTGCGACTGGTAGGATAAGTAGCCTAAAAGGTGTCCTCGACAGCTTTCCGTTACTTCCTCTACCCTACCTACCCGAGCTCACAGTGGTGGGCTGTGCCGTTCTCATGGCTGTTGTGGAGCCCTGCGTCGTGATCGTGCAGTCGCTGAATCTGTTTCGCGTGGTTGTGCTGGCAGAGAGTGCGGCGCTGACCGCACGGCTTATTACGGTGCTGGCGGTGATCTACACCAGTCAGCGTCACGGCCGCGACGCGGTGCAGGAGGACGGCGAGCCGCTCCACAGCAATGGTCTGCGGTCGTTGTGGGAGGCACGGATGGCGCTCGCGTTTGGTCAGCTTGCGTACGCCGTGACACATGTGGTGTACTACGCCGTTGTTGTCTCTGGTTTAAGTGTGGCGCGTTGGCTCGGCGCAAGCGCGGAGCTGCAGCAGGTTCGTGTTGCTTGCATTGAGGGGAAGGCAGCGCTGGGTAGCGGAAGGGTTGGGGATATGGGGAGGGAAAACACAACGCAAAGGGTTCGTCCTGCAAACGTGCCAGAGTCTAAGTCAAGATGTGCGAAGTTCTGTGCCTCCTTTGTCTTTCCGTGGTGCTTTTACGCGGTTCTCGACTCCTTTAACGAGTGCCGACAGCAGGCAGCGCTGCTATTCGCCTTTTTGCGAGAGAGTTTGCTGCGTCTTGTGCTGTCGGAGGGGGAGAGCTTTGCGCTCACCTCGCTGGGATCGGAGGCGGCCCGCGGATACTACCAGCTCATCTACAGCCTTGGTTCGCTGGTGGCACGACTGCTGTTTCGTGTGTGGGAAAACGCGTGCTTTGTCAAGTGGAGCCGCGAGGCCTCGCTGGGGCATCGAGACGCTGCCGTGCAGCTGCTGAAGCTGATGCTGCGCCTATCGTTCTATGTGGGCTTCTCGTTTGCCTTGCTGGGCCCTCCCCTGACGAAGACGTTCTTACTCACCATGTATACCTCCCGTTGGGCCACCCCACAGGTGACGACGGCGCTGCAGCTCAGCTTTTTGGGGATGCCGCTCATGGCGTGGAATGGGCTGCTCGAGGCGTTTCTGCGTGCCGTTGCCTCCCCGGCAACGCTACAGCGCCTCCAGCAGTGGATGGTGGGCGAGACAGTTGTCTACATTGCGGCGTGTTACGTTACGCTGATCGCCTTCGGCAAGGACGATGAAGGAGGTGAAAGCGTGAGCGTTTTGGTGCTGCTGAACACGCTAAACATGCTGTGGCGCTGCGGGGCGTCGCTCTACCTGCTGGTAAGCTCTCCTGCGGTATCCGCTTCCTCCTTTCCTCCCGCCGCTGCTGCGGCAGAAACCCTAAACAGAGAGCCGAGCACGCCTTCTGAGGTATCTGGTGGCCTGCCCGGTGCTATCACCTCTTCGTCTTCGCATAGCGGTGAAGGAAGCTCGACAGTAGCAGGGAATGAGCCCATCGCGAGTTTGCACGTGTTTGTGCACCTGTTCCCGCGGCGCATTCTGGCGGGCTGTGCCGTGCTTTTTGTTCTCTCGCGTGCCGTGACGGCGTCTTTGCTGAGCATTGCGTTGGTGGGCCTCGCCTACGGTGCCGTCATTCTGACGTGGGATGCCGAGGTGCGCCGACTGCTCGTGACGCCGGTGTGGCGGCACATAACGCGTGTGCTGCTGCGTCACCGCCACCGACAAGACGCGCCTCCTGTTGTTGCCGCGACAGTAGCAGAAATGGAGAAGAAGCAGCAGTAAAGTCACTCGGTTGCATTTGTGTTGCGGTTATCGTCCCCCGCAGCATTTGAAATGTCACCAACGCTATCCCATCGCCGTGGCACACGCACACACACACACAGACAACGCGCCGGCTGAGAAGCGTAGTAAAAGTACCCATTGAAACTCTCTCTGTCGTAGATGTGAGATGAGCCCCCTACCGCTTACACCGGCAAAGCAACCTCTGCACCAACGGCGAGGTCCAAAAAGAACACACACGCACACACGCACACGGGAATAAAAGAAAGGACGGGGAAGCGCGCCTTCCTGTTTTTTTTTTATGCTCTTACTTGCCTGGCTGCTGCACCAGCATCGCCGCATTTTACCGTTCCCCACGCGATTACAGACTATTGAGTGGTTTTGGTTCCTTGTGTTGCTTTCTTTGTTTTGTTGCTTAGTTGCGTTGCGCGTGGTGCCTTTTTCTCCTCTCTCTCCACCGAGTGGGGTGGGGTGGGGGGCGGCAGGAGGAACCACCCTTTGCTCACTTCACGCTCATTTGCCTACGATGCACCGGTACGTCTTGCCGGACAGCCTTTGCAACGTGTGCAGCGAAGATCAACCATTCACAAATACGCCGAATCATTTTTTTTTTTTTGCTGGTTTCTGTGCCTCTACCTTGCAAAACAACACGACAGGCTGTCGTCTAGCCGGCGAAGCAGGCAAACAGACAAACGCAAGAGTCCGGACTCTATGCATCTGTATTTCGTGCGACAATAGTGAAAAGTAAAAAAAAACACATGCAAGGGAACCTGTTCGATATCGAGTGGCATCGCCGCATTGCTGCTCCACCGACACTTTCAAGATATATGCACGCACGCTTCTGCTGTTCTTTCCTTTGCGATCTTTCACTCCACTCGTCTCTGTTTCTCTTGTTATATGTGTATATGTGTTTTACGTGTTGGCGACGTGTGCAAATGGGCTTCTCTGCTCACTCGTATGTAGAAGCATTTCACAGCCTTATCGGAAGCGTCTGTTACCCTTTCTCACCTTTTTTTGTGCTGGTCATTTTGAGCGAGTCACAGACACACGCACGTAACTGAACAATCACATACGTAACTCTCGGCACACGTACACGTGCTTACGTGTATATACAAGCAAGAATGTTCCGTCGTGTCTCTTCCCGCGTGCTGCCGACGGCGTGCAGTGCGGCGCACAATGTGAGCCTTCGCTTCTGCCTCAGCATCAATGTGCCGACAATTGCAGAGTCGATCAGCACTGGAAAGGTGGTGAACTGGACAAAGAAGGTGGGCGATGCCGTAGCGGAGGATGAAGTGATTTGCCAGATCGAATCCGACAAGCTGAACGTGGATGTGCGTGCTCCAAAGAACGGTGTCATTACAAAAATCAACTACGAAGACGGCGCGGACGTCGAGGTAGGTGCAGAGCTATCAACGATGAAGGAGGGTCCGGCTCCGGCGGTCGGCAGTGCCGCACCTGCTGCTCCGAAGGCAGAGGCAACGGCGAAGGCGGAGGCTCCAAAGACTGCTGCGCCGGCTGCTGCGGCCGCCGCCGCTCCCACTGCTGCTCCGGCCGCGCCGAAGCCGGCGAAGCCTGCTGTGCAGACTGTCAGCGGTGCCGACCCGCGCATCAAGAGCGTGCGTATTTCGTCAATGCGACACCGCATTGCAGACCGTCTCAAGGCCAGCCAGAACACGTGTGCCATGCTGACCACCTTCAACGAGATCGACATGACCCCTCTGTTTGAGATGCGCAACAAGTACAAGGACGAGTTCGCGAAGCGCCACGACGTGAAGCTGGGCCTCATGTCGCCTTTCGTGAAGGCGTGTGGTATTGCCCTGAAGGACGTTCCGATCGTGAACGCCTCCTTCGGCAAGGACACAATCGACTACCATGACTTTGTAGACATCTCCATCGCCGTGGCCACGCCGCGCGGCCTCGTCGTTCCTGTCATCCGCGACGTGCAGAACATGAATCTAGCGAATATCGAGGTCGCCATCGCCGACTACGCCGCACGTGCGCGCATCAACAAGCTGACGATGGCCGAGATGACCGGCGGCACCTTTACCATCTCGAACGGCGGCGTGTTCGGCTCATGGATGGGCACGCCGATCATCAACCCCCCGCAGAGCGCCATCTTGGGTATGCACGCTATCAAGAAGAAGCCGTGGGTGGTGGGTAACGAGATCAAGATCCGCGACATCATGGCTGTTGCCCTCACGTACGACCACCGACTCATCGACGGCGGTGACGCCGTCACGTTTCTAGTGAAGGTGAAGAACTTGATTGAGGACCCGGCACGCATGGTGCTGGACCTGTCGTAGGAACGGGTCTGACGCCAGTGCAAGCGTGCAGTGAAAGGACACTGACTTGTTATGGAAGAAGAGTGAAGGGAGGGGGTGGAGCCTGGCAACTGATGTAGAAAGATGAAGCGTGATACCTCCACCTACACATAGGGCTCAACAGAGCTTGTGTCTGTGCGAGTTGCGACACACACCGCAAACATCCTTTAGCTGTGTGTCGTTGGTGTTTTCCATCCTTCTTCCCCACCCATTCTCTCTTTCGTGACCCCTTGGTTAAAGTGGGTGCTTAATAGTAGGAAACACGGGGTGCTTGCTGTTCTCTTGCCGCATGGCACAAAGAGAAGAAGAGGAGATGAGTCTACAGGTGATCTGCTGTGTGGCTCACGCTGTGTTGTGCTGTCACGCTTCCAGGGAAGAGGGTGGCAGTAACATTACCAGAAACTTCTTTTGCTCCCCTTGGCTGTTCCTCTCTGTTCGCCGACTGGTAACCGTGTTTTGATTGTTCATTGTCAGCGTCCTCCCCCCGCATCTCCGTTTAGCGCAGCACTGTTTCACCTTTTTTTTCTTTGTTTGTTTAGTTCTTAGTAGGGCAACTCGAGCTTTGGATAAAAGAGTTTTGTATACAAAATTCAGATAGCTCTTTTTTTTTTGTCTCATCTCCTCCATCTTTTTTCTCTTAGCTTTGTGTGTTTTCTGTCGTTGCTGTTCGAGTGCCTATGGTCTTCTGTCGTTTGTGTTTGTGTGTATGTATCGACGTGTATGCGAAACGACTGAGGATTGTCCATGTCGGAGGAATAGAACACAACTTCGTTTTCTTGCTTCAGGGCACTATCTGCCATGTTAAAACACCTCTGGTCTTTTTTTTCTTCTTTCTTTTTGGTTTTACCCTCACACACTCATATTCCCAAACGAAACCGGTACTCGACAAGAAAACGAACTTTTTTTTTGTTCTTTGCATCCACATCTCTCTCTACTGACAGATATAAAAGGAAAATATGCACTGCCTCTTCTCTGTTGTTCTTCACTTCTTTCTTCTTTTTTTTTTGGAGTGCGTGTAGTCAGAAGCGTATGCCACGATGACGGTGGAGCGAAGGAGAGAGGAAGAGCACAAATCACACAAAAAAGAAACCAACAGCGAACCAGGGAAAAGAGGGGAACATCTGAAAAGAGTTGACACTCAGTGTTGAGCGGGCCCACGTTGTACCGTTGCATAACTGTATATCTCTGTGTCTCTCTCTATCTTTGTTTGTGAATGACTTTTTGTGGTAACCCGTTCTCTTTTCTCCTCGTTGTGCGAGTTATTCTTCTTTCGAGAATGGGAACACAAACTGCGGTGACGCAGCTGCCTATCGTGGTGTTATGCGTCGTCGACGCATCTCTGCAACGAGGAGTGGAAGAAAGAAAGAGAACGGTGGGGGTAGAGTGGAGAGTATGGTCACAGATGCCGTCCTTGTACGCACCTTTTCTCCACTCGTTGATAGGGTGTTCGAGTATCCGCGATGACTTCTCTTGCGCTTGCTGTGTACTCAGTTTCTTTTTTTTCCCCCTCGACTCCTCTTTTTCTTTGGCTGACTTTTCGGCTACGTTTTGAGTTGTTGAAATAAGAAGAAAGAACTGTCTTTCACTTTGCTTTATTCACCTTTTTAGTGGCTGGTTTACAACACTCATGTGCGTTCGTCCATCGAAAAAAAAAATGCAGTGCAAGGCTCTACAAGAGGACGACAAGAGAAGACACCGCAGCATCAAAAGCTGTCGTTTTCCGGGGTTGGGTTGAGAAGAAAAAAAAGACGTTTTTAGAAACTTTGAGAGAAGGTCGTAACGGTGTAGCGCATTCAACAACAAACTCTGCTGCGAACAGACTGAAAGGGCAGAAGAAGCTGCCGATTGCATTAATTTGTGTGACGATACAAGTGTTTGAAGTTTCGGAAGAGGAGGAGTCGGAGCAGCCACCTTTGTTTTGCTCTGATGGGTTCTACAATTTTAAGGTAGCGGAGGCGTGGTGTGGCTACTGGGCTTGTCGTAGTTTGCTCTACAGGTTAACGCACAGTGAAGGTCGCGCGGATGCTCCATGGGTGTGCGTGAGAGGAGGATGTGTAATCAAAATACAACCTTGCAAATCAATATAACTGCTTCTCTCCCTTCCTCTTCCCTCTCCACCTTCGCCTATCTGCCGGAACGGGCCACACACGAACACAACAACAACAATTGCAACACTAAACGAATGTAAGTGTAAGAGTTCTTTTGCATCTTTCTATTCTCTTTCTTTGATTTCAGTTTGTGTGGTTTGGCAGTTTCAGCTACTGACAAGGCTAGCACGTAACGAGCACAAACCCTACATTGAACTCCAGACGCTGTGAAATCACTATTGCAATTCTTGCGTTGGTGTTGTTGAAAACAAACAAAAAAAACTGTGATCATCAGCAACTGCGGCCCCCCTCCCTTTTCCCTTCCGAAAGAAAAAAAAAGCACTTCGATAAAATCAGTCGTCATCATGGGTCACGAGCAGGAGCAGGTGCGCATGCTGTCGAAGCAGGAGCTTTTGACGGCTCACATTAACGACCTCAACAAAAACTACTCCGTCCAGCCGCACCTGGAGTACACGACGATTCGTGCCGTCAACGGTCCCCTCGTGATCCTTGAGGATGTGCGCAAGCCGACGTACGCGGAGATCGTCAACATCGAGCTTGCCGACGGTAGCGCGCGCCGTGGTCAGGTGCTGGAGGTGGATGGCACCAAGGCTGTCGTACAGGTATTCGAAGGCACGTCTGGCATCGATGTCATGCGCTCCAAATGCGAGTTTACGGGCAAGGTCATGGAGCTCGGCGTGAGCGAGGACATGCTCGGCCGCATCTTCAACGGCTCTGGTATTCCGATTGACAACGGCCCGTCCGTGCTGCCGGAGCAGTACCGCGATATCCGTGGTATCCCGATTAACCCGCGCGCGCGTGTATACCCGGAGGAAATGATTCAGACGGGTATCTCGTCCATCGATGTGATGACGTCCATCTCCCGTGGTCAGAAGATTCCGCTCTTCTCAGGTGCGGGTCTGCCGCACAACGAGATTGCGGCGCAGATCGTGCGCCAGGCCGGTCTCGTGAAGCGCGAGGGCAAGCAGGAGGACTTCTGTGTTGTCTTCGCTGCCATGGGTGTAAACCAGGAAACCGCCCGCTTCTTCCGTACGGAGTTCGAGCAGAACGGATCGATGGAGAAGACGGTGCTCTTTCTGAACCTCGCCAACGACCCGACAATTGAGCGTATTGTGACGCCACACCTGGCCCTCACCACTGCCGAATACCTTGCCTACGACTGCGGTAAGCACGTGCTGGTCATCCTGACCGATATGAGCTCCTACGCCGATGCCCTGCGTGAGGTGTCTGCCGCCCGTGAGGAGGTGCCCGGTCGCCGTGGTTTCCCTGGCTATATGTACACGGACCTCGCCTGCATCTACGAGCGTGCCGGTCGCGTGCTGGGCCGCGCTGGGTCCATCACGCAGATTCCGATTCTGTCGATGCCGAACGATGATATCACCCACCCTATTCCCGATCTGACGGGCTACATTACCGAAGGTCAGATCTACGTGGACCGTCAGCTGCACAACCGCCAGCTGTACCCGCCGATCAACATTCTGCCGTCGCTGTCCCGTCTCATGAAGAACGCCATTGGCGAGGGCATGACCCGCAAGGACCACGGCGGTGTGAGCAACCAGATGTACGCCGCGTACGCCATCAGCCGTGATATTCTCGCCATGAAGGCCGTTGTGGGTGAGGAGGCCCTGAGTAGCGAGGATCTGCTCTACCTCGAGTTCCTCGACAAGTTCGAGCACAAGTTCATCTGCCAGGGCTTCTACGAGACACGTGATATCTTCCAGAGCCTTGACCTCTGCTGGGAGCTGCTACGCACCTTCCCGAAGAGCATGCTGAACAAGATCGACATCAAGACACGTGACGAGTTCTACGATCGCCAGCCGGGCCGCAAGTGAGAGGAGCGACAAAGAAAGAAAGAAAGAACAAAAGGAAAAAAAACAACAGGGGCGGAGAAAACAGAGAGAAGCCGCTTCTATTTTGTACTGCCTCGTCTTCGTTTTCTGCTTTTTTCTTTTTAGTGATGTGGAAATGCGTGCCCTCGACCAACTTTCTCGCTTTGTCCTGTGCTCGCTCCCCCATTTTGTTTCTTATCTTTTTTTTTCTCTGTTTGTTTGCTTTCTGTACTTGTGTTTTCAGTAGTGATTTGTGGTGTACTGTGTTCTCCTATCGCTAAGTCAGGTAATGACTGTTGTCTCTTTTTTTGAAGTTGGGTTGGGTTGACTGATTTGGAATTTGTTTTCAAGGTTCTTGTTTGTTTATCCTTCGAAAGGCCAGAGACAAAGAGAAGGAAAAGGAGAGAGAGACGTGAGGAATGCGCTTGGGGTGGATCATCGCTAGGCACATATGTGTTTCTGTCTCGTTTGTTTGAGCGTGGTGAATACGTTGCTCTCTTGTTTCAGGGGATATCCACGTGCTTTTTTTGTCTCTTCTTCCATATTTCGTCTCTCTTCACTGCGAGGAACAGTTGTGCTCTCACACGTGTTAGCCTTTTTTTTTTCTACAAGTACTGGTTTGAAAAACAAGGAAGAAACTTGCACGACTACTGTTGTTATTATCGAGGGCGCTTCTATTTCCTCTTGTTGTCGTGACTGTGGTTTCTTGAACAAACGTGTCCCGTTCTACTGTTGAAAGGAGAGAGTGAGATTGAGAGTGAGGGTGTTAAAAATACCTTGCGAAGTTTTTTTTAATCGGCTTTCTCATCTTTTTCTTTTTCTGTGTCGTTCCCTCTCTGGCTTTGTGATGGTGTCTTTTTTTTGGCGCTCCGCAGCGTAGTGGTTTCTGTGCGTGTGAGGGTTAGTGGGTAAAAACAACGAAGCCAGAAAAAACGAGCGTGATACCTATGGCCCTTTTTATGGGGAGAGGTGAAGAGCACCTAGGGCGTTAACAGAAGCGATCGACCTCTTCGCGGCTGTCCTACTTTGGTATTTGTTCACTGCTCTGCTTTTTAGCCACAGCACACGAGAGCCGTTTTTGCATACATATTGCGTTCGGGAAGAAAACGCGAGCGCGGGCATGATGACGTGCACGCAATCTTCTCAAGGCACACGCTCTTTTGCGCATCGCCGGGTAAATTGCAGGTGCCGTGGCGTTGGTATTTACCTACTTTTACAGCGATAATGAAAGCAGATGATGCTACATGAGTTTTCTTTTCCATCGACAGCACCCCACCACCTCTGTATGAAGTGGATTGCTCTCCCTCTACCTTCATTTCTCGGCTTTTCCGCTCTTCTATGTGAATTCGCATTTCTTCCGTTTCTGCCTTTTTTTTTTGACACCCGTTAACGGCCGTTGTTCTCGTTGTGTCCCGCATGCCTACAATGAACATTAGCTCTGTCTCTCTCTCACACACCGAGAAGTTGCCGTGTTGGGTGTGTTCGACCTTCACCGACGCTTTTGTGACGGTCTTTGTTGTTCTTTCACGGGTTGAGGAGCATTTCACCTTTCATCACCTCCACCGCGTTTTGACGGGGGTTCTCCATACAATTCACTTTTTTAGCTCTTTTTTTGTAGTGTATGAGGGAAGCCATGTCAACGGATACCGCTGCGTCGTGCCTGCTGGACGTTGTTGTCTTCGCTGGAGGCGACTCCTTGGACCTCATGCCCCTCAGCACAGTGGATCAGAAGACAATGCTGAGAATATGCAACCGACCGCTAATCTGGTACTGCATTACGCCGTGGATTGATGTCGGCTTCTCCACGTTTTTTCTGTGCGTCAACGAGGACTACGCCGCGCTGCGAGCCTACCTCTCGCGTGCCTTTGTCGGGGTAGACTTCCACTACATTTTAGTCCCCTCTAGCGTTGGCGATCACGCCTCGACCACGTGCGATGCCGTGGAGGCGTACTTGCGATATAAGGAGGCGCTGCGACTCGGTGAGGAGGACCCGCTGATCGCCGCGGCAGACCTCGGCGAGCACGTGTACTCGTCCACCGACGTCGAACACACCACCTCGACTTCGGGTACTCGTGACGCTCAGCAGCAGCAGCAGCAGCGCGCGGGCAGCAAAGGCCGCCGCTCTAACAACGGCGGTGATGGTGGTGCGAGTCGTGATCCGCTTAAGCTGGAGCGGCTGAACAGCGCCGGCCTTCCACGCGACGCCATCTTGCTCAGCTGCGACACAATCCTGGTTGATGTGGACATCACCAGCTTCGTGGAGCGTCACTATGCCTCGTTTACCTCGGTGACAGCGATGCTGTACCGTCCCCTGCGCAAGCGTGGCGGGGAACAGAAGAGCGGTGGTGGTGGCGGCCGTGGCAAGGGTGCTGCCGCCGCAGCAGCAGCCCAAGAGACGCCGCAGTCTACCTTCACGCACGCATTTTCGTGCGTCGCCTACGAGGAGAACGACGCCAGTAACTCAATGCCGCTCGGCAGTCAATCCTCTGGCGGTCCGCAGTCACCGGCTGCACAGCCGTCGCCCTCCCTCTCCACAGCTCATGCCGGGAACGCGACAGCAGCCGGTGGTGGTTTCGCCTCTATTGCTGCCGGGGATACCGGTACCGCCCACGTAAGTCACCACCGTCTGCATTACATTTATCCCCTGGAGGGTAAGCCGGAGGTGCGTGTCACGATGGCCTTCGCAGCCCGCCGACCCGACCTGACCTTTGCCGCGGACGTGGTGGACGCACACGTCTACTTGGTAAATCGCTGGGTCTTGGACTTTATCGCGGAGTCAGCGGGAATTGCGGATATGACGGTGCGGAAAGACATCATCCCGCTGCTGGCGCGCAGCCAACACACGATGGTGAACACGTCAGAAAAGTCGTTTGTGACGCCGTCGGAGAAGTTGCACACAAACATCCCGTTGCACTGGACCGGCGAGGGGGCGGACCTCTCGGTGCAGTCGTTGAACGCCGCGCGTGTGCTGCCACTTCCAGAGACTACTGACCCTCTGCGAGTGTTTTGCAGCATCTACGAGGAACACCCCGATGTGGCCTGCCGCATCTACCGCATGAATACGCGAGACAACTACCGCGCCTTGCACCACGAGATCATCTCCGCCAAGTGCTATCAGCTGCATCTGGGTGAACCAGCCGCCGTCGTACCGCCAGGTGCTGCTGGCCGTGCTAGTCTGCCATCGCTGCTGCAGCACAGTTCATGTGGCCATCACAGCGCATCGCAAGGCTCCAGCGCGGACAACAAGCCACCGCCGTCCCTCGGTTCCATCGCCCTCGCCGCACTGCTTCCTGAAAACCCCATCACCGTGAAGGAGAAGGCAGGTGATCAGCAGATCTTCATTGACAGCAGTTTCGTGGACTCTGTCCCACCGCCGAACGTGTTTATCACACGCAGCGTCATCGGCGCTCACGTGAAGCTGGAGCCCGGGGCCCGCGTCGTGGATAGCATTCTCATGGGCAACGTCGAGATCGGCGCGAAGGCGGTGGTGACGCACAGCGTCATTGGCACCGGCGCGGTGGTGACCGCGGGCTGCCGTGTCTCCCGCACCATCGTGGGGCCTCGCTGTGAAGTGGAAGAAAGCGTCCAAGACACCATCGTCGAATAATCAGAGAAGAAAAAGGAAAAAGGAGAGATAAGCGGATGTGTTAAAGTTGGCAGTGTAACTGTGTGGCGTGTTGTTTCTAATTTGCACTAGAAGTACACAATCACGCTCACAGAGGAAGAAAAAAGCAGGCGAAAACAAACAGCTTTCTGGGAAACGTGTGTTTGTGTATTGTTAAGCCTGAGGCTCATGGCAAACCAGCCTCCTTCGCTTTTGTTTGGTGTTGTTGCCGGTGTCAGAGTGGTGCATTGGATGACTTCAAGGTAACACACACACACATACACATACTGTCGGGTAACTTGGTCGGCGTCGCGGCGGGATGCCATTTAAAAGGTCAAGGGTAATGAGCAACAAAGAGAGGCGCACTGCTCTCCGCAGGGGAGTGTGATGGCTGGGGGTAGGGGAAGGGGGGTGACGCTGTCTCCTGCCCCCGCTGCGCTTCATGAAACAGAGGGAATGACGCTGGCTGCATTATAGCGGTGCTCGCTTGACCAGTGTTGGCGAAGCGTATCTACTTGCAGGAAAAAGTTCCGGTTTCAAGGTGCTTTAATGTGTCGCGTGAAGCTCGAGACGGAGAGTTGGGTCCCCAACAGCTGGCGGTGGATGCCGTGAACCGTGACGGCACGTCTCGTTGTTTGTACTTCCACCCGCTCTTACCTTTTTTCCCTTGTCTTTTTCTTTTCGATGCCGCGTGTTTGCCAGCTGACTCCCTGTTTGCGTTCAGGGCACACTCATACTCGTTGTTGCCACATCAGGGCAATGACTTCGACTGCTTCCTCAGAGGAAGCTGCGAAAGAGGTATTGTACCTGCATTTTGTTCTTCTCCACCACGGCTACCATGGTTGCGCGCGCGACTTTTACTACTTGAGCGAGATTGCGGAAGAGGCCTTAAAGCACCAGGGCGGCGCTGACCACACCGCCTCACCGCACCTTGTCTTCATTCATCCCAGCGGAAGCGATCGTTTGCGCACCGAGGAAGGCGTCATGGCGTGCGCGGAGCGCTACATCGCTTACGCGTGTGAGGTGATCTCGCACACCCTCTCTCTCCCTCCCACTGCAGCAGGCGGCACAGCAAACGGGAACGATGGGGTCTACTCCGTCGCGGAGTCGCCGAATTCGTGCGTCTCCCCTGTTGAGCTGCACTTCTCGGCTGTGGGGCATTCCATGGGTGGCCTCATCCTCCGTGCCGCCTTTCCGCGCATCATGGCAAAGGTGGAGCAGTTGGTGGCGCAGACGCCGCGTGTGCGCGGTGTTCACTGGGACACTTTTTGCACCATGGCCACACCCCACCTCGGTGTGCACTACATGCGCTCGCCCATCGTAACGTTTCTGGGCAAATCTGTGGGTCACCACATCTCCCACGCCATCGCCGATCTCTTCTCAAAGAACTCTCTTCTCACCCGCGACTTAGTGACAGATGAGAGTCTTGCGGCGTGGGCACGGTTTCAACGACGTGTGGTGCTGAGCGTCGTCAACGACGGCACAGTACTGGTGTACAGCAGTAGCTTTGTGATGCCGATCAGTGTGCGCAAGCGTATCGGAGCTCCCCTACCACCACGCACACAGCCGGAGCTGTCCACTCCCCCAGCGTCGCAGACAGTGTTTCAAGCAGAAGCAGTGCCGATACGAAACATCAACGTTGAACCGTCAGAGATCGATGCCACTGATGCTGCGCGGCGTACGAGTCACATAAAGGACCCACTCCATCCGCCAAAGATGACGAGTCTCGATGCACCTAACACCGACATCTCGGTCGTGGATCTAGCTGAGCATGGCGTCTACTGTGCCTCCACAGTGGAGGGACTGCGACGCAATGAATACCAGGTGAAGGAGCTGTCAGAGGATCTGTGGCCGGCTGCGCTGCTGCCAGAACCTCGCGCGTTGGCCGAACGCATCTTGCAGCATGTCGGCCCTTTGGAACTGCACCTCATCGACTTCCGCCCGCTTTGCGACGCACCGCCAGAGCGCTTGCCCAAGCGTGTCGCAGCCGCGCGTGCGAAGCTGAGTTTGTGTGGACGCTCTATGACGCACCTTGGTGCACATCGCTTCAGCCACGCTGCTATGGCGTGCAAGAGCCCCTTCTACTACCCCGAGTTCTTCGGGTTTGTGTCGGAGTACGTGGTTTCTGACCTTCTTGGGATCGCTCTAAATACATAAGAGCGTGTCGTGTGGCGCAAACAGTCGTGTCGTTTCTGCGATGTGAGTCTTCCACTCCCCCTCCCCCCTCTCCCTAAGCGCACGTATACATCTGCACACCGATGCTGCACGTGTCACGATATCTTGTCGTTATCGTTCGCTTTTTTTTTTCCCCTCCCTAACTTATCTATGTGGGCATTTATGGTGACGCCCCTTCACGGCTTAGATGTTGTCACCTGAGGGCATGTGCGGGTGCGGGAGTGAGTCTGCGGATGTGCAGTGTTTTTTTTTTTTTCGTAACGGCGTGTCATGTGGAAGTTATCAGTCCTTTTTTATTGCGTGGTGAGCATTTCCCCTTTTTTCTGCTTGTTTCTTCGCTGTTCATCTGCTTTCAGCTTTCTCCACCTCCATGTCACCATGTTATCGTGGAGAGGCAGCCTGTGAGCGCTTTCTCTCTTACGCAAGACTGTTCCACAACAGAAGAACAAAAACGGTGCGATCGGTTTTGTGTTATCCTCCTTCTCCCCTCCCCTTGCGCATGCCACAAACCTAACGTTTCTGAAAGTAAAAACGAAATAAAAAAGGAGACAAGGGGCTTTTAGAGTTATGGGCAACCTTGACATGGCGGGGAGGTGCGTGCAGGCGTGTATTCATAACAGATTGCTGCCTCGCTGTCGTCTCTTTTGTTGTGGTGTGCCTTCACGAGTCTGTCTGTGCTTTCTACGCTTTTTTTTTCCTTCTTTCTACTCGGCGTCCGTGGCAACGGAAGAACACACGCACTTCTCCAAAAGCACAGAATCAACCAACAGCAAACCGCAAAACACGCTTCACCAGTCACCTCCCCCCCCCTTCTATCATTCACTTTGTGGAGGGACTCTTCTGGATTATTCACTTGCTTGTCATGTAAACGTTGTCCATTTCTCCTTCTCTATCCCATTCGATTTAGCACACACAATAAAAAAAGCTACTTCCTCGTACTCACCCCATCTTGTTTTCTTTCGTTGCTTTGAGAGTTTTGTCGAGGTGCTGCTGCACCACTTTTTCGTCCCCCGCCAAGCACTGACTCCGTTGGGCCATCGAGTCACCCCTCACATGTGTCGTCGATATCCGCGGCGGCAAGACCGAGAGGCACAGCACAGATGCCGTCTCTCGTGCGTTGCGGTGCCGTCGGCGACGCGCACAGCATGGGTGACCACAGCATGTCTCGCGCTGATGGTTGCGCTGCTCCTCACGCAGGCTGCGACGGCGTTGGAACCTCCGGGTAGCGGTGTGACTCTTGGCAGCTGGTCCGATGATACGTCACGGTACTTTGGCAGCTCCACTGAGTTTCTTCTTGCCGACAACACACGCGAAACGGTGGCGTCGCCGCCCTTGCGTGTCCTCGCCTTAATGGACTGGCAGTCGCAGCGGCGCACGGAGTTGCTTAGCAGCTGGCCCAACCGTACCTCATTGACGCTGTGGGCGAATCGTGACTTGGCCACTTCGCTAGTTTCTCGCGCGCGTGCCGCTGCGCTGGTGTACCGGTCAATTTGGTCCACAGAGTCTTTGCCAGCGTCAGGGAGTGGCCGCTCTACCGCACCGTACGTGGTAAGCGCCATAGGGGCTGACCTGCTGGGTCGCGGCGATGCCGATGCGTTATTGCAAGCTAGCGATGGAAGCCTTTACGTGCTGAACCACTCTGCTGCGTCTGCAAGTACACAGTCTAACGCCTTTGAAAGGATTGTGATCAGCGGTGTCCCTCTCGCCACAACGTCCGTTGCTTTAAGAGAGCCCACTGCACCGTCCGTCAGTGTGGTGCCGGGCTTTTTCCCGTCAGGCACGACCCACGATGCGGCGCAAGTGGAGATTGCCTTTGTCAACGCCAAGGATCAGCTCATCGTACTCTCCCGCGCCACCAGCACCACGTGGCCACCAATGTAC
Organism: Crithidia bombi; assembly: GCA_900240985.1. Lineage (NCBI taxonomy): Eukaryota > Euglenozoa > Kinetoplastea > Trypanosomatida > Trypanosomatidae > Crithidia > Crithidia bombi. Next base: position 196,692 of record OESO01000193.1, on the reverse strand, counting down.
GTCCCACATATTCTTGTGGATGAGAACAGCGAGCAAACCGGGCGCGTGGTGTTGCCGCTGTCCATCGTGGCCGCAGACGTCAACGAGGACTGCGCGGCGGAGTTGCTGTTTGCCGTGCGGGATTCTCGCCGGCACCGCTACGAGGTCCACCTCTTCAATACCGCTTCCTTCGACGACGCGGCGGTGGCCGCCACCACGCCCCTCCTCGAGCTCGCCGAGGATGGCGGCGAGAGTTACGGAGACACTTTCACCATGGCCGACGTGAACGGCGACGGGCTGCCGGAGTTGGTCGTGGCGGTACAGCTTGCCAACCAAAGCAGCAGCTGTGCGACGGCGGACACGGCCGGTGTGGCTGAGAAGTGCACCCCGTATCATGGCGTGCGCGTCTTCTACCCGTCCCGCGCAGCTGACGTACACGGCGCACCGCAGTGCCGCCCTTCCTCCTCTTCCAGCGACCACCACCTCTCCTACAACCTGGGCAGCAGTGAAGTGTTTGTACTAACACAGAAGTGGTGCGGGGTGGAGGATTGGTTGCAGACCGGCAGTGGCGGCACGGCAGGTAGTAGTGCGCGGCTGCCGCTTTACATGCCCAGCTACCCGTCCGCCCCACTTCTTCTCCGTCCGGGCGACTACAATCGCGATCGACTTGTGGATTTGGTGGTGCCCAGCTCGTACGGGCCGTTGCTGCTTACATCGCGGGCTGCCAGTGGTGTGCGTCCGCTTGTGTGTACGGCGCTCGACAGCGCCACAGGCAAGGCGGCCGTCCAGAAAGCACTGACTCACAAACTCTCTTCCCTTTATACCGCCACGGTGCTCGACGCCTACCGAACCGCGACGCCCTTCTTTGCAACACTGGCATTGCTCGGCAGGCTGGAGGTGGTGTTGACGCATCATCGTCTGTTCACTGCCGCCACGTCGTCCAATGCAATGAATCAGATACGCGTGTACCAAAACAGCGAGGTGCCGAGCCGGTCATACTTCTTGTCGGCCACAGCGCTGACGATGCTGAAGTCGTATGGTGCGGGCTGCATTGGGGCAACTCATCATATGACGTGGCAAGACATTCACATGCACTCGCACTGGGCTACCGACACACAGCAGGGACGCACACAAGGGCACGCGCTATTGCCGCCGCACCTGCTTGTTGGCCTCGATGAAACGTTCTCCTATGTACACGACTACGCCGTCGGACTGCGCATCCCGTCAGAGAGGAGCGCGGTGGTGCAGGCGAAAGAGTGGCCTTCCTATTTGGTGCCGAACTCGCAGGTGTTTGCAGAGGTCCATCCGGCGCAGAAACCGTCTAAGTGGATTCTCCAGCTTTACTTGCCAACCTCGACGTATCGGCGACTTCTTGTCGTGGCCTTGGCGTTTGCGTTACTCATTATTGGCCTACCAGTAATCTGGTTGCGCTGCGGTGAGATGAGGCACGATTACAACGAGTGGCGGCGTATGCCGTAAGCACGAGGCAAGAAGGGAGGGTCGGAGTTGTTGTTTTGAATGCCGCTGTCGTGCACGCCTCATCTCGGTGCGGGTTTTCTTGCTGTTACAGTACTTCCAAGAATGGAGGGTTCAGGCTGTTGCTGCTTTTTTGCCCCTTTCTCTCCTTCCGTTCTGTTCTCTTGGTGCTGGTGGTGCCCTAGTCTGACGGCCTTTGGCACACACCACATTCCGCTGAGTCGTCAAAGCTGGCAGCGCGCGCTACCAAAGAAGAGAATGTTGTACAGTGACACAAGCGATGTGGAAGCGTATGCACTTCTCTCTGGTTTAAAACAACAAAAAAGAAAATAGTGTCGTTTTGCAATGTGGAGCACAGCTCAGTTATTAAGTGCTTTTTTTAAACGAAAACCTAAGGTTCTCTTCTTTGATGGCGTCGTCCGCTGCAGTGGATCTGCAGGCGGCTCCCGGTTTCTTTCCCTTTTCTGCAGATGACTGTCACTCATACTGTTCTTATTCTCCTCCTCCTCTTTCTCGCACGCTTACACTTGTGCTCGCGCTCGAAACCGTGTAATGCACCACAAAAGGCATACACATCAATCAAGATGGGACATCTCGACCAGTGGCGCTCCCGCCAGAAGATCGGTATGGGCAAGGGCTCTCGCTGCTGCGTGATCTGCTCTAACCAGAAGGCTCTGATCCGCAAGTACGAGCTGAACGTGTGCCGTCAGTGCTTCCGCGAGAACGCTGAGCACATCGGCTTCAACAAGCTTCGCTAAACGAACACGTTGCCGCCCAGCTTCCTTTTTTTCCGATTGTCTTCCATTGCGTTTTGTGTGTGGCAGCGTGAGGGAGAAGAGAAGGGCAGCCGAGTGTGATAGCTTCCGCCACATCTCGTTCCCTGTTGCTTCCCTCTCCTGTATTCACGCCGGCTTCACAAGCGCATTGCTTGTGTATAGTTCATTGGACGTTGCTTTTTTTGCTTGTTTGTTTTGAGACCCCCTTTTCTTATCGCTTTCGATGCCGGCTTTCTGGACGTCCATCGGACTTGTCTGACGTGCAGTGCCAGGAGACCAGACAAGGGGTGGTCATCCAAAAAAAAAAAAGAACACTAACAGTAGTAATACCGATGAGAGAAGGAAGAGGCGTCGTCGATAGCTTTTCCTCTCTCAACTCATAAAGGTGGGGCGACGCGACGGAGGTTTGTTCGTGTTTTTGAAGGTTTGCACGCAACTTCTGCTACCGTCCTGCACCACAGGCTGCTGTCGTTGACAACTGTCCCCGTGGCAACTACCCACGTGGGGGTGTGTCTTCACCACAAAGCCTGCCGTGTACGGTTACTGCTGCGCACGGGACACCCTTATTGAAATGCCAGAAACCTATTCATCCCCTCCCTCGGTAGGAGTCGAGGCGGCCTCTCATATTCATCCTCTTTCTCACTTTACTGACCTATGTTCCTTTTGTTTCTGTTGCTCTCTCTGTTGATCATGTGCGTAGCGATAGATGGCACACGACACCCATGAACTGAACAGCAGTCCGGCTCCTCCGTGTTTCTATACTGACGCGATACTTGCACACCTCAGTTTGTCGTCTACAAGCACCAGGTCATTTTTGACCTTTAGTTTTGGTACATACATTTTTTTGTGGTTTTCTCACATAAATACAGAGATAAAAAGAGGGTGCGTCTGGGGCAGTGGACTGTGGTTGACGTGCACACGATGCAGTTCTCACGTGTATCAGTCCCAGGCGTGAAGCGCGTCATCACGCTTTGCAGTGCTAAGGGAGGTGTGGGGAAGTCTACCACCTCAGTGAATGTAGCGCTGGCCCTGAAAAACATGGGACACAGTGTCGGCCTTGTCGATGCAGACATCACCGGACCGTCCATCCCGACCATGATGGGTGTCGAGTCGTCGCAGGTGGAGACGTACCGCATCGCCGGTAGTGACCGCTTCGGCCCACCAATGAACTTTGGTGTGAAAGTGATGAGCATGGGCCTGCTCGTGCCCTTCGACGAGGCAATCGCCGTGCGGGGGCCGATGGTGAACAAGTACATTCGTGCATTGCTCTTTCAGACGGACTGGGATGAGCTGGACTACTTGCTGATTGACATGCCACCCGGCACCAATGATGTGCACTTGACAATCACGCAGGAGGTGACGCTCTCTGGTGCAGTGATCGTCTCTACGCCGCAGAAGGTGGCTCTTATTGATGTCCGTCGTGGTATCGACATGTTTGCCGCCGTCAACGCCCCGGTACTGGGACTCGTGGAGAACATGAGCTACTTTCAATGCGACGAGTGCAGCAAGAAGCACTACCTGTTTGGCCACGGCGGGGTGGCACGCGCGGCAGAGGAGCTGGGTGTTCCTTTTTTGGGTGAAATCCCCTTTGTCAGCCGGATTATGCAGGACACGGATGACGGCACTCCGCCTGCGCTGCGTGGCGATGCCACCATGAATGCAGCGAAGCCCTACTACGACCTGGCGGAACGCATTCACGATTCTTTGACAGACTCGGCGAAGGGTGACGGCAAGTCTACTGTTCCAAGTCGTGCTGCAGAGCCGACTATCACATTTGAATAAGCCAGCGAAAGAAAAAAAAAGAAGGAAAATGGAAAAAGAACGAGACGAAGAGAACCTGCTGGCGCAGAACCGCTGCTTGCTTTTCGAAGCTCAGCGTGCTGAATCAGATGTTTCACGAAGCATCTGCCTCAACGAAGCAAACTAACTTAAAAGGTTACCAGTCCAAGCTAGCGGACCTCCTACGGCTGGGCTAAGCGCATAAACGTCACAACGTTAGTTTCACTAAACAAGTTGAATAGCACGACGAAATGGAAAAGTCGTCCATGTGCTTGTTCTCACGAAGGGAAGAACCACACAGGCTCGCCAGACATACCCTTCTATCCTCTTAACTCTTTTCACCTTCTGTTTGTCCCTCCTCTCCGCAGTGACGTGTAATATACCTTGCTTTCATGACAGTGCTCAGTTGAATCCACTGAAGTTGCATCTTGCTCATTCTCCGATCACCATTACGTGGCCATTATTGCGCTCGTCTTTTCCCATCGTGGTCTCTTTTTTTTTTTTTCTTGGCCTGTGGGAGCAGTTTGAAAGCAACACACCAGAAGCCATTTCACGTTTGTTTCTTTTTTAGCCTTTTTGTTTCCCTTCTTTATTTCCCTTTCACCTCAACTTCACCGCTGGGGCTTCTGACGCGTCTATCGATTTGTCTTCTCGCTTGTCTCTTTGCCTTGCGTACCTTTCACTGTTCTTTGCTGCTGTTGGTCTCTCCCTTTCTCGTCCGCCTGCAAAACCATGCGTCGCTACGTCGCTCATCTTTGCCTTCTCGTGGCGCTGCTGCTGTGCAGCTGTGCTGCCGCCTTTGCCGCTGACACTCAGACTCCAGCCGCTGCTTCGCAAACCGGCCGCGTCGAACAGTGCGTGTTTGCCTCGTCAAACAAAAAGCAGCGCAAGGACCTCGATGGTGAGTCTGTGAGCGGTCAGCTGCCCGAAACGACTCGTCCCTTTTTCGCAAATGGAAAAGAGGGGATCATGAAAGACGTGGCTTCGCAACGTCAGCCGCGTGTCACTCAGCAATTTGAGCTGGCCGCGACCGCCGTCGATGCCGAGGTGAAGGAAACCGCGAGCGAAGCTGCAAATGGGCTTCCCGCCAATCCTGCCCTCACCGACGCTGTCTGCAGCAGGGCCACCAACAACGCCACCGTCTCGCCGAACGAAACCTTGAGCGCTGCAGAGAAGTACGGCAGCATTCTCTCTGACGGTGTCATCGCCTCCGTGACAATCGCGCTGGTCTTTGCTTGCTTCCTGCTGGTCTTGGTGGCGATCGAGATGGCCACCAACATCTCCGACTTCGTGGAGCACCGGCGCATGGTGGCGTTACGAAAGCCGGAGAACGGCGACGACCCGTGCGAGCCAAAGTACGGCGATTTCCGTGACACCGCCGTGAACCTGAAGGTGTAAAATGGTACTGTTGGAGAGAAAACGACGCCAGCAGTATGAGAAAAGGAGCGAAAGAAAAACAGCAGTCGTCAAAGAGTTGATGGGTGGAAGAGAAAATAAAGTGACGGAAGACAACAGCGTAGACAAACTGCTCGCGTGGTACGCAAAGGGGAGTGCGACTTTTGTGGGAGGTGACTACGCAGTTGTGGTACGTTACCAGGCCGAGGCCGGGTGAATGAGGGGGGTGCGAATTAAGGAGCGGAGATCAGAAAAGTGAGCGGGGGAAAGAAGGGAGGACGGATATACCAGCTAGCAAATTAGCGGTCCTTCCGCAAAATACCTTCATTCTCCTACTTGCTCTTCATTCTCTCTTTCTCGTTATCGCTTCTGATGAGAAAACCACAACGTAAGAAGCAATGGAAAGCCGGGGTTGTGCGCATGTAGATGTGTGATGTTACGTGCAACTTCCATTCCTATAGTTTTTGCTTTCTCCTTTCCTTTTTATTACTATTCTCTTTATATATAAAAAAAGAAGATGTTACTATGATAAAAGAGACTTCGAACGTGCTGCGCCAAAAGAGGAAAAAGACAAAGAAAACGAAGAAAGTGAAAAAAAAACTCGCAAATGGGATTATTTGCGCTCGCGTTCACATCTACGTGTTGCGTAGGGAGGGCGTCGGGTTTTTTTTTTCTCATCGTTTTTGTGTGTCTGCCGTTGTTTGCAAATCTCTACGCGGATACCCGGTCAACGCACAGCCTCTCCCCTTTCTTATTATGAATGAGCACCAGGTGTCTTTGAGACAGAGAAGGAAAAGCAGCCAAAAATAACTCCCTTATCTGTCCTTCATTACGGACACAAGCACCACGCGCGTTGGCATTCGTATGCACATACAAAGGCAGATGTATTTCGTTTTCATTGCTCAGGCGGAGAGCATCTCTGCCGAGGACAGGAGGCACACTGAGTGACTGAGGTGCTTTAGAGTGTTTTGCATGGTTTCAGGTGAATGACTTAGCCTACCCTTCTCGCCCACTCATAAAGTTCTCAGGACCAATTCTCTGCTAGTACTGCCTGTTCTTCTGCCTACCCACCCACTTTGCAGGGCAAACACACATAATATTAGTTAGACGGCACGACGCTGCGTTAATGGACCCCGTTCAAGAACTCCTTGAGAGTGTCGGAGAGGCACAGGTCAATGGCAGTTCTCGTGCGACTCCACCGGCCACGACAAGCGCACCTGCACGGCGCACCAAAGTGGTTTTTGTCTACAGCGACGAAGATGGCGGCGAGGACGACTGCCACCGCAGCGACGAGACCGCTGCAGAGCGAAGGGGAATTGCGGAAGTCCCGTGTGAAGGTCATGCGATCGCGCTCTCAGAGGATGCACTGGCGGAGCTGCGCGCTGATGCCCACGCCATCGACGCGCACCTCAACGATTCCTCGGCGGATGCGTGCGTACACAACGCCGACGAAATAGACGTTTTGAGTTTTCATGAGGATGTTCTTGGCGGGTTGGGCGCCGCGGCCTCCGCGACAGGGTTGACGTCTGTGCCGGTGAGCAAACTGCTCTCCGCGTCGTCGGGAGGCATGCGCGTTCGCGAGGTGCACGCACCGTCACTTTGGGACGGGGCAGTGGCCTCCTCCTCTTCCGGTGCGCACAATCATAGTCGTGAAGGGAACGATGCCGCCAACGTCAGTGCAGAAACGGAGATGCCGGCCCTGCTGCGCCGCGGGCTTCCCGCTGCAACGTTTGTGTTGGAGTCCCGTCGCAAGCGGTTTCGTGACGTAGAGGGCAAAGCGGAGGTGCGCAAGGCAGCCTCGTCGCCAACGGCTCCCTCTGCTGCCGTCCTGGGCCCTTTGGCCACTCCCGCCGCAGGGGCCCCACCCGCTGCTCCACCACCGAGCACCACGGAGGCGAACGGAGAAGAGGAGGAAGAGGAGGAGGTCGCGGTGGAGGAGCTAGAGTTGCAACCCGTCTACGATGAGGATGGAACGATGGTGCGTGCGTTAAAGACGCGTGGTGGATACCAGCTCACGTTGGACGAGCGGGACTTGCTGGAAACCGTGGTGGACGGCGAAGGAGCAGACGCGGCAACGGAAGACCACGTCGAGGCTGACGTGGACGGTGCAGAGGAACAGACGCCTGTCGTTGGTGGTAACGACGATGATGGGTGTTTGTGGCAGCACGGCGTCTCTGCCGGCGAAGTGGCTGCAGTGGTGGATCACGGGGCCGAGGAGGAGAACCTTGGAGACTTCTTTGACAACGATTACGATGACGACGACGATGACGGGGAAGAGGAGGAGATTGACGAGGCGATCGTGGTGGCGGTTGTGGAGCAGCTGGTGCGGTGCTGCGAAGCAGACGACTTGGATCCTCAGATGAGCCTCGAGGCAGCCCGCTTCACGGCTGCTGCAAAACCGCTTCTGACGCAGCTGACAGGGGAAGCTATCACCGCGAAAGAGTTTGGGCAGAGGATTGATCGGGATCTGCGCCGCTTTCAGCGCATTTACCGCAGCGTGTACCGTCCACGCGACTCGCCGATCGTCATTGATGGCGTCGTAATGGATATGTAAAAGGACGGAGGAGGGGAGAAAAGGAGACACTCCGGTTCCTGAGCTGGATTGTGCGGAGGGGGCTGGTTTCAGATGGATGTTCATATCCCCGCTCTTTTTTTAGCTCTCTTTTTTCCCCCTTTGCACAGCAAGTCAGGTAACATACTAAACTAAACGCAACGACACGAAATCAGATAAACGCACAAATACGAAGGAATGCCGACAATACAAAGCCCGAAACGACAAACAGAAGATACAGTGAGAGCGCAAGCAGTTGTCGTCGCTGCTGCTGCGGCGGAGGATCGAAGAAAAGTTCGTTACGACATGCCTTCTGATTTCGTAAGCTCCTTCAAGCACTTAAGCGCTTTTGAAGCTCTCGCAGCAGTGACACACTTTTGTTTTGCACGGAGGTGTTGTTTTTGAGCTGCTCTGGATCATTATTGCTCTTCCAGTCAAATTAACCTTCTTTTAGTCTTTTGGTACTGCCTTTTACATGATCTTGATAACGTGCTATTTGTTTTTCCCCCTCCTTTTCTGGCTTTTTTTTTCTGCAGCAATTGCGCTGACGCGTAGTTGAACAGGAAGGTCGGTTTTGTTGCTGCTGCTTTTCGTGTTTCGTTTCTTTTTTGATACCCTGCTGCGCTTTGACTGGTTTCTGTTGTTGCTCTTCTGAAGTCGAGACACACAACAGCATTGCAACTCACATACCCATACACCCACGCTGTGAAAGTTGCACAAGCACGCAATACACTCACGCATAAAGGGGAAAAGAAAAAAAAAAGGGACGCGTACATACACACGAAACCACTTTGTTTTGGTTTCTAGTCACAAGCTCGCGCGTGTGTTGTTGAAAGAGAAAGATCCAGCATGAATCCGTCCGCCGCCGCTTTTGTGCCCCCAAAAGGAGATAAGTCATCTGCGAAAGGGAAAGCCGACGCAGCCGCGCATCCGCCCTCAGTGCAGCTCACCACAAAGCTCAGCGCCGCTGCCCAGCCCTTCGTGCCTGCTGCACCGAAAGCTGACGGCCACGCACCTGTTGTTGATTCCAGAGCATCTGCAGAGGTGACGAAGCTGGAGGTGCCTCCGATGGAGCAACGGGAACAGACAAGCGCGAAGGCCGATGCGCAATCGCCCGAGAAGCCGGAGCAGCAGAAGCCGGCTGAGGAGACGGCGGACGTCAACGACGATTCGCAGCTGGACTGGCTGCCTGAGGCTCGTCCAGTAGACTGGTCGGAGAGTAAGCTGCCGAAGTTGTTTGGGTGCCACAACACAGCAGCCAAGGCGACGTCGACGGCCATCCCGCTGCACGCCTCGTGGGATCTCTACGCCGACGAGCACCAAGGCAACAATGGTTCCCCTGCTCTTAGCTCTCCCACACAGGCGATGACGTTTGAGCCCATCTTTGTGGCGAACGTCGCTGACGTGGAACACTTTTGGCGTCTGTGGCGCTACTTGCCCCCGCCGTCGGCGCTGCCGACGCTCTTCACGTATTCGTGGTTCCGCAAAGACATCCGACCCGAGTGGGAGCACCCGCGCAATAAAAAGGGTGGTACCATCACCATCGTCGTCTTTGACCGTGATCGCTCCGGCCTTAGTGACAAGCAGGTGCTGGACGACGTGTTCATGGCCATGCTCGTCGGCGCCGTCGGCGAGAGCTTCCAAGAGTGCAGCACCACCCTCAACGGCATGATGCTGAAGGTGCGGCCGAACAAGCCGGTCACGCTGCAGCTGTGGACGGCGCACTCGGAGGTGGGAAAGCTCAAGACCTTTGCGAACAGCGTGCGCGACACGCTAGGCAAGATCATGGGTGCCAAGACGCTGCAGAAGATGGAGTACTTTTCTCACCATCAGAAGCAGGCCTCAACGAATAGCCTCGCCGCCCGCATGAAGGCGAAGATTGCCCCAGACCACACGTTCTAGTAGCAACGGAATGCCACTTCCGCACACGCACATGCAGCAAAAAAAAAAAGATCTTTAGTGGGAGGCGAAGCAGCAGAAGAAAGAAGGAACTTCAAAGAGGAGCGGCGTCCATAACGTTGTTCTTCTGTGCATTGATAAAGTGTGAGTGCGCTGATGGGTGGCACCCTTTCCTCCCCCCCCCCTCCCTCCCCTCCTCTCAGGCGAGAGAAGATGCTGGCGTGCTCCTCTAGGAGTCGAGGTTCCTCGTTTTTCTCTTTTCCTACCGGTGCGGTGGAGAGGGGACCACCGTATGAAGGAGAGGTCGCTGCTACTGCTGTGACTTTTTTCCTTCTTTTTTTTAGCTTTGGTCGGAAAAGTGGCGGTGGGTCGGAAAACAAAAAGAAGAGCAAGCAAAAAAAAAGGGCAAGTCTGAAAAGGTGCCCCTCCAAAAAGGGGGCAAACACACCACGTTATTGAATGGGTCCAGAAAGCAGCAAAGAAATGGTATCGCTCTACGTAGGAAAACTGTTGTGATGGGAGCGGCGCACGGGTCGGTACGCTCGCGGTTACATTTCTTTTTTTTGTTGTTTTTATGCTTGCTTTTTGCTGGCGGCGGTGTAAAGTTGGAAGAAAAAAAAAGCAAAAGTAGTGCATGCTTGTACTTAAGTTAACAACAACGACAAAAGCACGGAGACATCTTTTTGCTTCCCTTTTCGGTGGCAGAAAGCTGCACGAACCTGAACTGTGGTGCGGAGGGGTGGGTTACATGCGTACAGGAAAGAACGTACTGAACAACAGAGTAGAGCGTGAATACGCTCTTGGTGCATACCGTGCGTGATCGACGCTGCTCAGCGTTTTTGTTGGCCTAGCACAAGGCAAATGCCGTCCATAGTAGTAGTAACGCACCTTCTGCCGCAGTTCCTTGTGCACTTCCACCAAAGTGAGAATCTCCCGTTTTCCGTTTTTTTTTTGCTTTTGCGCTCTCGTTGTGGTTTTTTTTTTTCGTGTTCGCGCTTACCGTGCGCGATGGCTGTTGTCGTTTTTCTGTTCAATTTGTTCGTTTTTTTCTGTTTTTTCCCCCTTTAAAGTTGTGCTAATAACCCAACTCTTTCTTTTTTATCTAGTAATAACCAAGCGAACGAAGCAACGAAAAGAGTTCCCTCCTCCTCTCCGTCTCTTTGTGTGAACACGAGTTTCACTCGAGGCGGACTCTACTAAAAGGGACGCATGCGAGAAGCAGCCAATTCAAAAACCGCGGCTCAAGAGAACTTACTTCTCCCAGCGGGCCCCCTTTTTGGCCTTCTTACAGCAAGAAAGGCACCGTAAAACTAAAGTTGTCACAGTTTCAACGTAATTGAAAAGGGGGGAAAGTAGACCCACTGTGGATACTAGCCCAGCATTAATGCGTAAAAGATGAAGAGGTAGAGGGCGTACAAACGAAGAGCGCGCCTTACGGGTAGAGGAGTTAGAGTTGGAAGAAGTTCAGCTGTGCTTTCTTCTTGTGTGAATGCGCGCGTGTTCGTAGTGGTGGATCATCTTCGCTGCACCATTCTTCGTTGGAATCCATTTGTCTCCTTTTCTGTTCTTTGCTTTCTGTTTGCTTTTGTGATGGTCGTGAAGGCGTTTTTTTTATTATTGGTGGGGTTTCTATTGGAAAACTGTCCCCGTACGTCGGGACTCGTCCTTGTCCCACTTCCTTCCGAGAGCTGTTTCACACAGGCTACAACCCGGCATCATCGCATTAAACGATAAACGCGAGTTGGCTGCGCGTTTCTTTTTTTTTTTGGTGTTGCTCGACTATCGCACCCGCATGAATACCGCATGAACCCAGTGCTACCGTTCCAAGGACAATTCGTGGCGGGGCGGAGGAAGATGATGGTGTGGACAGTGTCACGCCGCGTCGTTGAACTGCATCGCATCCACTCTGTTGGACGTAGCGGTGCCCCACGTCTAGCGGAGACGGTGGTGCAGCCAAAGGGCGGACTGCAGCGACGCTCTCGTGATCGTCGCGATCCTGCTGCGGCACTGCTGCAACACGGACACGTGTGGACGCTCTCACATCAACGGCACATATCGTCGATCAGTACGTGTGATGGGATGGTGGGCCAGTACAGTCGGCGTGATGGACGTCTGACAACAAGAGAAGTGGAAACCGTTCTGGAAGCAAGGGTGCGGCCTTGTGTGTCCACTTTACTCCATCGCCTCCTTCTGTGCGGTATTGTAGCTCGATACAAGTGTTGTCAAAAACTTCAGAGGGGTGTTTCAGCGTCTGTGACGTTGGGGGAGAGGGGCTCCGCCAAAAGTGCATTTCTCTCACCCACCTACCCCTCATCGAAAAGTGAGCAAAGCTCAACGCAGCTGCTGTAATACGAAGTTGTGGGTTACAGACCACCAAAATCACAATGGAACCACACGCAGTACTAGCAGAGAGAGAGAGGGATTAAGTGATGTGCCTCGGAGAACAAAACCGAAGCAGCAACAGCAGGCCGTTCCGGCGCACAGCTACACAAAACTCATACACATAGTCACAAGCGCAATGCAGCGCGAACCCGGCGGTCCAGGTCAGTGTAGAACCAGTAAACTGCTTCACTAAGTGCCGGTAAGACTGGGGACACTAAGGCAACACCCAGCTCAGAGGAGCAGATACAATGCTTCGACTGCGCCTTGTGTCTCGATAGGAAATGTTCTGAGCAGAAGATTGCTTCACATCCGAAGCAACACTGCCTCCTCCCTCCGTTCCTCCCCCCTCCCTCATCTTTCTTTCTCACCCACTTTTCTCGTTATTCTCTCCCCCCCACCCCTCATACGCATGTGTGTATTCGCACTTTTGTATTTGCAGGTTTTTTTTTTTAAGACAGCGATCACCTTCGTTACTCTGCTCGTGCTCTTTTTCTCCTGCTTACATTTGAGTGAAGGAGAACTCGCTTTTTTGCTGTTGTTGTTGCCTTTATTGTTTTGAAAGAAAGAAAAAAGCGTGGCTCTCTTCCGTTCTCAATTTCTACGCACACACACAAACACACACACACACAAACGCAGCCTTGGACAGCACGTGAATACACCGTTGCGAAGACAATGTTCCGCCGCGTCTGTGCTGCCACCGCCGTGCCACGCATGAGCGTGGGTGCGAAACCGGTGGTGCTGGTGGCGGCTGCGCGGTATCTCACTTACACGCCTCGCATGCGCGATGTACAGTTCCTTTACGAGGAGGTGCTAAACATGTATGAGCACTACAGGAAACTCGGTAGCAAAGGCGGCGGCGCCAAGGGTGATAGTGCTTTTTCAGATGCCACGGTGACGAAGGAGCTGATGAACGCTCTTTTAGAGGAGAGCTCAAAGATGGCAACGCAAACCCTCTTTCCCCTCTACGAGTCCGGTGACGCGGAGGGGTGCAAGCTGGCGAATGGCGTCGTCACGACCCCAAAAGGCTTCAAGGAGGCCTATAAAGCATACATAGACGGTGGATGGATGGGGGTCAGTGCGCCAGAGAAGTACGGAGGACAGAACCTGCCCATGTCAGTGGAATTCACCACACGCGAAATCATGGCGACCGCTAACTGGAGTCTCTGCATGTACCCAGGCTTGGCACAGGGTGCGTGCCACACGCTGCTCTCGTGGGCCAGCGAAGAGCTAAAGGAAGCGTACCTGCACAAGCTCGTGTCGGGTGAGTGGAGCGGAACGATGTGCCTGACGGAGCCACAGTGCGGTACCGACCTGGGCCAGGTAAAGACGAAGGCAGAGCCGCAGGATGACGGCAAAACCTACCGCATCACAGGCACGAAGATTTTCATCTCAGCTGGTGACCACGACCTGACAGACAACATCGTTCACGTCGTGCTCGCCCGCCTGCCCAACTCAAAGCCGTCGACGAAGGGCCTTTCACTCTTTCTCGTCCCACGACACATCGTGAAGCCGGACGGCACGTTGGAGAAGAAGAAAAACGTCGAGTGCATCGGCCTCGAGAAGAAGATGGGCATCAAGGGCAGCGCTACGTGCCAGCTCAGCTTTGACAACTCCGTCGGCTACCTCATCGGTCAGGAGAGCGAGGGCATGAAGGAGATGTTTACCTTCATGAACGCGGCACGCATGGGCTGCGCAATGGAGGGTGTGTGTCACGCCGAACTGGCCTTTCAAAACGGTCTACGCTACACCCGTGAACGGCGCTCGATGCGTGCGCTGAGCGGGGCCAAGGAGCCGGAAAAGGTGGCCGACACAATTATTTGCCATGCGAACGTGCGGCAAAACCTGCTGTTTTCCAAGGCGGTGGCGGAGGGTGGCCGAGCACTGCTGATCGACGTGGGCCGCATGCTGGACCTACACGCCGCTGCACCGACGCCAGAGGCGGCCCAGGCGCTGGACAACGAAATTGGCTTCTACACCCCCATCGCCAAGGCTTGCTTGACGGAGTGGGGAACCGAGGCTGCGAGTCGCGCGTTGCAGGTTTGGGGTGGTCACGGCTACATCAACGGCAATGGCATGGAGCAGATTCTGCGTGACTCTCGCATTGGGACAATCTACGAGGGCACAACCGGGGTGCAAGCGATGGACTTCATTGGTCGCAAGGTACTCAGCTCCAAGGGTGGCAACCAGGCCCAGAAGTTTGGGCAGCGCGTCAACAAGCTGGCACGCTCTCACCTCTTCTCTAGCGGGCCGCTCGGCACCTACGGTCGACAGCTGTGGCTGATGCAGAAGAAGTGGCGCATCGCGACAACAAAGATCGGGCTGATGGCGCAGAAGAATCACGATGCCGTGGCGGCTGCGTCGGAGGACTTCTTAATGTACTCGGGCTACCTGACGCTTGGCTACTACTGGCTGCGCATGGCCGAAGCAGCGCAGAAGAAGGTTGCTGCAGGACAGGACCGCGATGGTTTCTATCAAACGAAGTTGGATACTTGTGAGTTTGTGTTCACTCGTGTGCTGCCGCGCGCCGACGCTCATTACTCAATCATGCAGGAACCGCCAAAGCTGTGTGAGTACAAGGAGGAAAACTGGGACATTCAGTGAGAGAGCAGAGCACAGAAGAAAGAAAACGATGACCGATATCGGGGCCCGACACTGGGCGGTACAACGACGCTCCCGAGTGCCGTGGCAAGGGATAAGAAAGAGGGAGAGAGGAGAGTACCGTCAGACACAGTGCTCCGGTGCGCGACTTCGTTTATGTTTCTTTTTTGACTGTTTTTGTGTGAGCGCGTGTTTGCGTGCACATGTGAGCGTTTGATTGCCTCTTTTTTGTTTGTTTTGTTGTTTTTTCCCATGCCCCTGTGACTCTCTTCTTCTCTCTCTTCAGTTGCTCTCTCATTTTCTTTATCCCACTGCATTCTTTCATGTTGTGTTTTCATTCATCCTTTCACACACCCTCCCCCTCTCTTTCCATCACTTCATCTTTTTTGCCGACATTCCTCACGTTTGTTGGTTTCACTTTTTGTTTGTTTGTTTCGTTGTTTACTTTTCCACCTTCTCTCTTTGGCATCGTTGCGACTGGGCTGGTGTAGCGTTCTGTACTATATGGAAATACACTGACAGCGCATTGAGCCAGCGTGAGACTGCCAGCGTCTTTTCTTTTTTTCTACATTTCTTTACATTATTTCTCTTACAGGGTCCGTTACATCCCTCATAGTGACGTTTGCGAGGTGGACGAGGTGGATTCCCACCTCCTCGTTGCGGTTCTTCACTTTCCGCTATCGTTCAAGTCGTTTTTTTTTTTTTCTCTTTGCTCTAATGTCGTGGTGGTGGTGATCTTCCGGAACAAACGCATGAAGTGCGAAGTCCCTTATCTCTTTTTTGTTGTTGTTGCTTCATAAGCGTGTGCGTGTGTGTGTGCACTCTGGTCGGGCTCACTTCCCTGTCGTTTTCTTCCAACGCCTCAGTATGTACACGGGGAAAAAAAAAGGCATACAAAAAAAATGAGGCGCATGTGTGTTTGTGTGCGGGTGGCGCAATTCCTTTTGTTGCTCAGTGAACACAGTTCTTCCGCAACGAACCACAGCGTTCACACTAGCTGCAGTGAAGGTTTGCGCTGACGAACACTGCAACCGCATGTTCGGTTCTTTCCTTCGCTTCCCATTCATAATTTTTGTGGTGCATGAGTCGACGCAGTGGATCATAACGGTGATGTGCAATAGCTACTCTACAGCAAAAGGACTCCTCCCATGCATTTTTGTTGCTGGTTGGATTGTGTGTACCCTTTTTCTTATTGATGTTTCTCACAGCCACAGCAGGAAAACAGCAAAAAGAGTAAGCTACGGCTGCTTCCACAAGATTCTCCTCCCAAAAATCGATGAACAGCGTTTTTTTTTTTCAAGTTCACGCTCCCCGATGAGACGAAGAGTGATTTTGGTGGGTCAACCTCGTACAACAGGGGCTGTGTGCCGATATCGTTTTCATATCACCGTGTTGATCCAACACAATTGCCGTGGTCCTCTTTAAAATGGTGGATGAAGCGCATCTCCACGAAAGTGACGTCGAGGGTTGCGTATTCTGGGCGATGAAACCGATGTGTGATGTCGCCTGTCGTGAAGTCCCTACAAGAATGTAACGCAAAAAAGCAATTTACGTCTCCTCTTTTCTTCTCTTCTTCTCTCCCGCGAACGCTGCAAGGAAGAAGCAAGCGCGTCAGATTGAAAGCTGTATAGAGCACCTGAATTTCGTGTTTTTTTTCCGCGTTTTGATCACTTCTGACTCGCAATGGACGCCCGTGCAAACATGCGTGCGATGCTAGAGAATGCGCGACAGACGATTCGCAACCGCGCAGCCAACACAGGTGGTGCATTGGCCAAGACCAAAGTGGCGACCATCGCATCCGCTTCACCGCACACACGAAAGCCTGCAGCGCCGCAATCCACAGAAGTGGCTGAGGGTCTTCACTTCACAAAAGACACTACAAGCGGCACGGAAGGTGCCGAGGCGGCCAACGCCCTCAACGCAAAGGACAATCGCATGCAGTTCGTCCAGCACTATTACCGACTTCTCTGCGCCTTCATCGAGGATAAGTCAAAGTACGAGCTCGAGTTGCCCAACCTGTCGGCGCTCGATCGGGTGGTGGTACACAGCTTAGCGGAAAAGTGCAACCTCTCCCACGAGTCAGCCGGATCGCGCTCAGACCGTGTGATGCACCTAAAGAAGGACATCCTCTTCTTCCAGCACCCCGAGGCGGCACAGCAGGTAAACCTGGATGAGATTATTGAGAAGGTGTCGTGGAAGGAGAGTAAGTACCAAATACGGTACGTCCGCTCCGCCAACCCGGCGCAGGTGGCGGTCGGCGACATCGGCAGCTACGCCGACGAAGACGCGCTGCACAAGATAGAGCGCTTCCGTCGTGCCACGGATGAGTACCGCCACGCCATCGACATGGGCTACACCCAGCAGGAGCTCCTGTTGGCAGAGGCAGGAGGCGAGCCTGGGGAAGCGGGTGAGGCGAACTGTACTATTCCTGCGAACGTGGAGGAGATTCTAAGTCGGCTCGATCCCGCCGTGCCGGCCATCACGGCTGGCCCTTCAGATGGTGCCCCAGAAGCAAGCACGTCGTCGTCGAGCAGTACGGCCGCGCGTGCCATGAGGGCAGCCAAAACGACGACTACGACGACCACGACAACCACTGTCTTCGATGAGGTGTGCCGTGCCTGTGGATCACGTTTGCGCCTCGATGGGCCGCCGCAGGGGTGGAAGTGCAGCCACTACTGCGCACACTGCACGCGACAGACTATCTGGAGCTTGGAGGAGGTGAGGGTCCAGGAGACGAACATGGTGAAGCGCGGCCGCGACGATGTCGAGGCGGCGGGCACCGAGGGGAGGCGACAGAAAAAACGGCCGCAGTGGGAGTCTGCTGTGGAGGAGATCGATCGCGAAGAGGATGAAAGGGATGACACAGCACAATGGCACGAAGCCGAGGGCGAGGTCATCAGCGACGACGAAGGGGAGGACGACGATCTCACGGCGGAGGATGTGATGGAGGTGGCGGCAGCCAACGACTTCAGCGCCAAGGATGTGAACTGGCTGCGTGAGTTTGCGTCGCATGCGATGGGGCACGTCGGGCGGCGGATCGCCTTCTGCATCGACTTCAGTGATCTGGAGGGTATGCCTATCTTTGCGCGCTACGACAACGCCGCCACATCCACGACCGACGAAAAGGGAGAGGAGGCACCGGCGGTGTGGTACGTTGTCCTTCGTGAGGTGCGCGATCTAGCCCTTTCGGTGTCCGATCTCCTCCGCGAGCTGCTGAACGATGCGTTTGTTAGCCCATCCGCTGAAAAGCCGGCAGATGCCCCAGCGGTGGAAGAGATTCAGACGGAGGCGGCAGAGAAACGGGCCATGGAGCACGTCGGAGTGGCGCTCCCCAACCTGTCTGTGTATGGCACCGAGTGTGCTGTGGTCTGTCAGTTGCGGCCCTTTGTTCGTACCGCCTCCGTGCCGAGAATGCATGTCAAACCCGAGGCCCTGCAAGCGCTGCGCCAGCGCTACGGTGAGCGTCATGTGTTCGCGTCACAGTCCCTGCGAGCGGCCGTCGCACACGTCGCGAAGAGCACTTCGGAGTAGTGCTGCGGTTACGCCGGAGTTACAGCTCCTGATGAATTTCTACTTTTTTCTTTGTCTACGAGCGTGCGCGTTACACCTCCCCGAGCATCGTAAAGTGGTACGAAAAGAGAAAGAAAGAGTGGAGCTGCTCCATAATACACGCGTTTAAATAAAAGCAATCTTCACTACTACTATTACTTTTCTCTTTCGTTTTCCTGTTGTTTTCTCGGTGTTGAGTGCCTTTTCGGTACACCACCTGTGTGTGTCCGCGTGTGTGTGTGCGTGTGCGCAGCTGGCTGCCTCTAAAGTGAGCGAATCAATGAAGTCCGCTGAGAACAATAATAGAAAACAAAAGCACACACAACAAAGACTATTCTCAGATGCCGTTGTCTGTACGTGCGGCTCTTAGAGGAAAGTGTGCAGAAGACTCACACAAAGAGACAGAAAAATGTAACGCCCGCGCACTTGCTCCACCATCTTTTCGGAGACGTGTGGTGAGTATGCCTACGACTCACTCAAACGTTTTGTCTTTTTCCCACTTTTGCTTCTCTCTCTACCTCGATGGTTTACATTTGATCGGTCTTCTTGATAGAAAGCAGACACCACCATCGTTATCATTTTCACAGGTATCATCATCGTCGTTGTCGTTGCGCGGTGAAAAGACAGTAGCAATAATCTCCTTTCGCTGTTCCATCCAGCATTCACAACACACAGAGAGAGGAACCTATCGAGCTACACTACGAGCTCACTCCAATTTTGAACAATGTGTTTTGAGTTGCGTGTGCGATTGGCGTGGTTCATTTTACAGCTTGGGAAAATTGTTTTTGTCATTTCGAGCAGATCTTTATTTTTCCTGTTCTACACGTTGCCTGCGTGAAACAGTATGCTGTCCAGAGGGTTTTTGTCGAGGTGCGGTCTCAACGTGGTGAGGCTCAAGTGCATTACCAGCTGCTTCTGCTCTGCACACAACTCGATACGATCTCGCACGTCCTCGCACACATTCGCAGCTGGGTTGTTGTACGTGTCCGCAAGTGTCACATCCAATATGCACTACAGCACCTCCCCCAAGTCGCGTTTCTCCAGAGCCGAAGAAGAGGGGAAAAGTCAGGCGTACAGAGTTACCTTCGACACAGCCAACGTCGCTGCAGCCACCAACGCTACCCCGGCGCCGGCAAGCCCCGTCGCGGGCCCTCTCTCCCTTGAAACTCCTTTAGCGCCGCCGCCGCAGCCGCCGCATCACACACCCACCATTTCGCTGCAGTGTCGAGGCTGTGAGATGGAAAGGTTGTCCACGACGACGACGACAGGTGCGGGAGCAACGCGGGATATAGGCGCTAACAGCGCCGCAGCCACTGGGGACTGCGCTGACGAAACGGGCTTTCTTCAGATGATGCCGAACGCAGCACCGGCTGCCACGAGTGGTGGGCTCACGCCGACAGTCTTGCCCGGCACAGAAGCAGCGACCGCGGTGGACTTCAAGCAGCACCCACCCGACAATCATCGCCGGGTATTCGCGCCCCTCGAGCTGCTTCCACCCCAACGAGCGAAGACGGAACAGGTGTCGTTGCTCTCTCGTCCTCGTATCAATTTTACCGGTGGCGATAAGCAGCCGCTGAGCTCGGCACCGTCTGCGGCGTCCACGGAAGCCGTCGGCGCAGTTTCAACGATGTTTCAGGACATCTTTGTAAACCCCTTTAACGGCCGCATTGTCAAGGTAACGACGCCACTCGCCAAACGACTTTTCCGACTGGGCTTTTACCGCAGCCCTGTCAACCCGTTGCACCTCGAGTGGAGCCCAACAGAGTACATCGCGGCGGTACAGAATGTAATGACTGAGCATCAGAGGGGAAGAGAGAATCGGAAGAAGAGGTTGTTACGCCAGCAGCGACGGGTGCAGCGACTTGTTCGGGCAGCAGAGCTGGAACTCAACAGAGCCAAAAGAAAGAGACGAAACAATGGCGATGAGCTCGGCACTACCAGCGCGCAGGAGTCCGCACCCGCAGGTGAAGGTGGTGCTGACGTGGCTGTTAGTGCGCCGGCTGCGGCGTTGACGACGACGTCATTGAACACCTCCTTGGACTGCACACAGAAACTCCTCGCTGCTTGCGAGCCGCCAACCGCTGCGCAGGCGATGGCCGCTGCTCAAGCGCAGCTGCTGCGTCCATTGCGGCGCTTCGGGCCACAGCATTGGATGTCCACGTTGGCGCAGCACATGGAGCGCCAGGATGTCTTCACTTTCCTTAACAAGGAGATGCAGCGATTGTACGCAGAGCTGTGTGCGGCGTACGTTCCGCCGAAGCTGGACACCCCTTTAGATGCTAGCGTGTGGGACTTGGACTTGACACCAGATCAGAAGCACGTGCTACAGCTGGCGCTGCGTGGTCTCAACTTGTATGTCGGCGGTAGTGCCGGCACAGGAAAGACGGTGCTGCTGAAAGTCATTTTTCGTGAACTCACCCAGCTCGGACTCCGCGTTGCTGTGACGGCCACCACCGGCGTCGCCGCAGTGCAACTGGGCGGGTGCACGTTCCATCACGCCTTCAACGTACCCGTCGCTGCCTCTCCACATCACTGGGACGCCAACGCGCTGCGCGCCGTCGACGTTGTCATCGTAGATGAGGTCTCGCTGCTCGACGCGAACATGTTTGATGCCTTTGACATGGAGGCGCGGCTGGCCCGCATGTGTCACGTGCCGTTTGGCGGTCTGCAAGTGGTTGTGTGCGGCGACTTCCTCCAGCTCTCGCGCGAGGACACAATGCCGGCGTACGAGAGTGCAGCCTTCCGGTACCTCGTTGCGGTACGCTTGGTGACGCCGATGCGGCACAGCAAGGATGATCCACTGCTGAAGCTGCTGGAGCAACTTCGCCGCGGCGAATTCAACGCGGAGCAGTTTCAGGCCCTCGATCGGGACATCCCTGCGAGCACGGCCCACATCACCTACATCTTTCCTCGGCGCCGCGAGGCTCAGCAGCTGAACGACGCGAAACTGGGCGAGTTGGAGTCGCGTGAGATGGTGTTCACTCCGCAGAGGGGCCCACTGCAGCTGTGCGGTACGTTTACGAGGTCGGCCCTGATGGAGGTGGGCCGAGATGCAAACGGCATGCAAAAGCCACTGCCACGCCGTGAGCAACTGCTGGAGATGATTCAGACGGAGGCGCGACGTATCTGTGGTGGTGGTGAAAACTGCCGTCGCAAAAGCGGCAGTGACCCCATGGCCCGTATTGCAGATCATGAGCTGGTCCTCATGCCCGTTTGCTCAAAGGTGAGCACGACTACCTCTGCAGCGACACAGTTTATTGTGCGAGTGCGTTGCCGCGATGCGGCTTCTTCGGTTGTGGGAGCGCCAGTTGCGCCCCTCACGTCCGTGACAACTGGTGTTGTTGGAGTCTCTTCTGCAGCGGCTGAAAGTCCAGGCTTGTGTGGAGGCGCGACCGATCCCCTCAACGTGACAGCGTCAGCTATGGAGACGAACGGTGCAGCTGCTTCTACTAGGGGGAAACAGACAGGCGAGCGAAAGATGCACTCGATTGACCTTCGTCGAACGCACCGCGTGACGCCGCCCTTCACAGAGACCGAGTGGGAGAAGATTGCGTCTGCAGTTGCCGTCCGCCTCGGTGGTCGCCTGCTCGCCATGCTGTCTCCCGAACCAGCCTCGCTGGTGCCGTTGAGCGTCTCCATGACATTGGCGGACATGACCAGTCCCGAAATCGCCGACTCCCTCTCACCACTGCGGCTGAAGCTCGGGTGTCGTGTCATGGTGAATCGCAATCTCTCCCGAACTGTTTCGAATGGCAGCGTCGGCGTTGTTGAGGCCTTTGCCCCGCCCGACCCCTCACTCTTCCCACATAACACCGGCCGCGCTCGGCGCAATCTCTTCCGGCGCGTCTCACAGAGCAGGCAGTTTGATCAGCTGCCCATCGTACGGCTGCTGAGTGGGGAAGTGGTTCAAGTGCCGCCGGTGTCGCTTCTTGTCGGGGGTACCGCGCGGAGTTACTACTACGGGCACGAAGTCCTGACCCTGCCGTTGCAACTGGGTTATGCCTTTACCGTGCATAAGGTGCAGGGTTTGACACTGCAGGGCACCGTCGTTCTCGATTGCGAGAAGTTCTTTGACTGCCCTCACCTGATTTACGTTGCCTGCTCACGTGTCCGTCAACTAGACCAGCTGATCGTGCGCCATGTTGAGCCCCGCATGATTATTGTGCGACGCAGCGCGTTAGAGTTCTCCGACAGCTTACTAGAGGCCTCCTCCGTCAGCACCCTCTTGCTTCCTCCGACGTGTGTGCGAGGTGCGTGGGCCCAGCAAGCCACGCCGCGCGTCTTCAGCATCTCAAATTGAAGGGCATCTCCCCGTGGAGCTCTCCAGTGCTTTTACTATTATTATCTGTTTATTACCTCCCGCTGCTTATCACCGCTTGTGTTTTGTAAACCAATCCTTTTTGAAGTCTTCTCCGCGGTATCCTTCTTGTGAATCCAACTACTGTTTGGAATCCGCGAATCGAAAAAGGAAGATTACAACAAATAACACATGCAGCAACAAGCAGGGCAATGCACCCTACGAGCAGCTGCAGCTGCACTGGCACGAACGCAAAGAACAGAAGATAGCTGATAGATCTTGAAACAAGCGTTGTGCTACCCGACCTCTGTGGTACTTTGGGGTCACACGAAGACTTGCGAGGTGGAGGTCAGCCATTATGTATTTACGTTTTTCCAGCATGTCGTTTGCGGTGTGCAGCTTTCTCTTCTGTTTTTGTATGCGCGGGCGATCGCTGCGACCCTTAGCACTGCGAACCCTACATAGAATACCGTATAGTGTGCATTCCCTTGACGTGTTCGCTGCGTTTCATTCATTTTTCTCGTCCCCTGTCGCATTCCCACGTCCTCGTTCTTTCCACTTCAGCCTTGTGCATTATAGATAAGTATGTTTGTTTGCGCGTGCTCTTCGTTTTTGTGTTAATCCGTCCAGCGCCGCGGGGTTACGTAAATTCCCCCCTTCACCTCCTCCTTCATCATTCTTGTACAGAGGACAAAAAGAAGCGGGACCTCTCGGCAACCCTCCCTCTCCTTCGCCCCCTCCCCCCCCCCGAAAAAAAAAAAACGTCATAGAGAGCTTAGAAACTCCTTAATAGCACTCCCCCTGTAACTGTACCGTTCGTTGTCTTTTTGTTTCCTTTCGTTTTCGCTGCGTCTAGTGACAACATTCACGCTCTTCTCCCGCTTCCCTTCCGACACCGCTGCATGCGCGCACTGAAGCTGCCTGTAGAGTTGCTTCCGATTGCGTTCTTCTCCCTGTAGCTTCTCTTTTTGTTGTTGTTCCCTTGTCAGGGGAAACACATTTAGTGGCTTCGGAACGAGGTGGTCTGCTCATTTGAGGTGCTCGCGGCGCTACCCACGTTTTGCACCGCCGCTTTGAACTCGTTTCGCTCCATTAACGCTTTTTCCCCTCTACGGACATCCACCGAAGGTTTCATGACAACGGCAGGTCTTTCGCGCGCGTATGCCGTGCTTCGTCAGCTAGATGTGCTGCGCACCGTTGACATCTTGCACCCCCTTCCCACGGCTTCATCACCGGGCAGCAAAAGGAAGTTGCACAGGCAATGCCATGAGGGAAGTAACGTCGACGACGATGTAAGCAAGCTTCCCTTGCGCAGGGACGCCAGAGAAGCACGGAGAGCTCGCCAGACGGTGGAAGTGGAAGGAGAGATTGACTTGCCCTCGTTGCGTGAATCTAGCCCGATGCACGGAAATGGTGAAGGTGCGGCCTCCTCGAGGCACCGATTCAACGACGCCGTTCACAGTCCGCACCCACTTGCTCAGAACCCTACGCTCACCACGTCGAGAGAGGCGTGCTTGATGCCGCCGCCACCCTCCTACAGTGATGCGATGTCAGAGGCACCCTTCAGCAGCAATCCCACCGCCGAGACCAGCTTCGTCTCTGGCGTGTCGCGTTCGTCGAAGACTTGCGAGGAAAGCCATGCGTACGCGCCGCGCAGGAACGAGACAGCCTCCTCCTCGCCGCGCATTTCAGCCTCTGCAGCAAAGCAACTACGATCCAATACAGGCGTGCGATCGCGCTTCGAGGCTCGTCATTCCTCCAGCGACGCCTTCGCCACCTGCACGCCTCCAAGGGCGTTGCGCAACACTTCAGCAGGACACATCTACCTGCGCCCCAGCCCTAAGTCGTCCCCACGCCGTGCCGGTGTGCTGTCCCCTGTCGTCCTCCCGGCGCTCTCCACCAGCGAGGCGGATCACATGCTTGCGCACGCCTCCTCATCGCTGGAGCGGTACTTCGACAAGGACGACATGCAGTCCGTGCTGGCCAGCGTTGCAGCCGCAGCTGGCGAGACGGATGTGCGCCACCGACTCTCGCTTTACACGCCAAAGACTGCAGCTCCGATGTCAGGTGGTGGGTTTGTGAAGAACGGTGCCAAAGGAAGGGGCGGCACGTCCAGCGCCTTCGTGAACAACAGCGCTTTCACGCTTTCGTCTCTCACACACTCACCCACATCGCATCAGTCGAGCTACGACGCTTATGGTGCTGAGTACCGCAGAGGTGAAGGAACCCGGTGGGGACGTGCGCAGAACACACGCTGCAACGCCCACAACGACAGACCCGCGAGTCTTTCGAGGAGGCAACACGGCGGCAGTCCTGTGGAAGGCCTCCAGCCCATCACCATCACGCCAAGCGTGGAGCGGCTGCTTGACGCGGTGCAAACCAGCTCACAACACAGCGCGTATGATGAAAAGCGAGACGAGAAGTCGTCACCTGCCCCACCAAAGCGCCACGCAGCGACCATTGTCGGAGATGGGAGAAAAGACGCCGCGTACAACATCTCAGAGCTGTCCCAACTCGCGGACAGCAGCTGCAACGCCAGCAACAACGACAGCAACAACAGACGGAGAGTCGGCGAACAGGTTTCGCCCATTGCGGCAGCGAACGACTCGCCGCGGTCCCTCACGCACGAGCAGCAGCGCTTCTCACCCGACCTCTCCTCGTTCTACACGGCAAATGGACGTAGTCAGCGGGAGGAGAACGGGGGCTGCGCTAGCGCTCCGCAAGCCTCAGTGGGTCCTGCATCGATGTTGCATCTTAGAAGTCGGCAAGACTACTGCCCCATCCCCGCACCGAGGGACGGTGCGGCGTGCACGGAATACGGTGTGATCGACGTGAACGGTGATGACAGGCGCCAACGCCTTCCACGTGGATTGACAAGGCCGCACAGTGCGACCGCTTCGGATGTGGGAAGCGCAGGACTTGAAGAACCTCGCACGGCAAGTTTAGACCGTGCCGTTGAAAATGCGAGGCTGCCAACGCCAGTTGACGGGAGTGGGGGCGACGACCGACAACTCCGACAAAAGGAAGAGAAGTTATATCGCGAAGCGAACGACTGCGTCGCTGCTGACAGCCGTGAAGGTGGCCAAGACAGTGAGACAAGTGGGCTCGGCGAACAGGTTGATGCCAACGCGGATGACCCCTCCGCCTGCTCCACTCGTGAAGACACATTGGCAAGCCCACCGGCGTTGATGGATAACAGTACAGAAGATGCAGAAAACTATCTGTGCGACGACTTGCCAAGAGAGTACATCGATGCCCTTCCTTTCCTTGATTACCTCGCACGCGTCAATGCGGCTTTTGCGGCAGTACTTCTAAAAGAGCTCGCCGCGATGGGGGATGCGTGGGCAGCGGCGATAAAACAACGAGAAGAAACAGCTGCCAGAAACACCCGGAACGGCGCAGCCGAAGGACAGGTGGTGCGAAACGACGAGGATGAGGTGGTCGACTGTCTCGCTCTGAGTCTGTTACTGAATAAGCCCGCCGCACTGCAGCACATAGCGGTGCCGTTGCTGCGCACGCAACTCCAGAACGCACTGCGTTTGCTGCGCGAGCATGAAGAGGAAGTAGGCAGCGCCAGCGAATCTGTAAGGACGCTTTGCACAAGCCTTGGGTCAGGGACGAGTGAGGAGGCAGAGGAGGAAGAGGGGCGGGGACGCAAAGGGCAGGCTAAGTCTCCAGCGCTTGCAGCGCGCACAGCCCATTTCAACAATGTCATCTGCGCTGTCGTTGGTCTGGGCAGTGCTGCCTCCTCACTATTGCCTATGTTGTTGCATCTGTTACTTCAACTGCCCCCTCCCACGTCCACCTCCCTGTGTGACGTCCGCCTCGTCGGCCTGGCGATTCGCACGTGCGGTGCCGCAGAGGGTCTGCAGGCTCTCACCCGTATCGTGGAGGAGCGCAGAGAAGCGACACACGTGCTAACTGCCGCGGCGTATGCCATCAGCAGCTACGCTTATGAGCTGGCGGGGCACACATCGGTTGTGTGCGTGCCTGCCGGTACACTGCAACGCGCGCGTGGTGAAGAGGCGAAATATCGCGTGGTACCCGACCGGCAGCTGGCCCTGGCCGCAAGCGGCACCGTCTCTCTTGCCAGCTTAGGAAAGGAGTTACAGCCGCTCTGGAGCGGGTCGCCACCTTTCTCCACGTCCACATCCACCACAGGGGCGCCGACGGTGATTCACCTAGTTCACGTGCAGTCCCCCCCGCCGTACCGGCCGACGCACATCATCATTGACGCAGAAGCTGCGCGTCAGTCGCTCCGACTATACATTGCCTCCAACGTGTTTTGCGTGCGACGGGACCATCCGTATGTCATGGTTCTGCTGGACGACGCCCTCAACTCCGATCTGCTCTGTCCGGTGCTTGCCGAGGCATCAAGCGTGCGCACCTTCAAACCTATCTGGGACCGCTTGCGGCGTGAACTTCACCACGTGCTTTGCAGAGATCAAACGACACCTTCCGTCAAGGCCGGCTGTGCTGCGGCCTTGGGACTCCGGCTTCCCCTACTGCCCTACTCCATGCAGGACTTCTTCGCTGACGAGAAGGGTATGCTCTTTGCGGTGGAGTCTGCCTTGGTTCACGCCCTTGTTTCACCCGCCGCACCGCTTTTCCAGGAGCAGGCCCTCCTCTCGCTCTGCACGCTGCCGCCGGAAGCACGCGTGCACGTGGTGCAGCCCCTCACCGATTTCTTTTTGAAGGCGGTCCGACGCTTCCAGCTGCGACACACAGTCACAATGCGCCGCATCGACCGCGACAAGTGCAATGGCGCCGAGGGAGCCGCGGAGGAGGCGGTGGTGGTGGCAGCTGCCATCGCTGCCAGTAAAGTCTGCGTCAACCCCCTCGCGCCAACGGCGAGCACGTCTGGCTGTATTGCAGCGTTGGTGCCGGTGTTCAAGGAGCTGCTGCAGGCCTCGCAGTGGCGGGTGCGGCACGCGGCGTGCATAGGGCTCGCCCGCGTCGGGCCGTACACCACCGACCCCGCCTCTGTGGAGGATGTTTTTCTTTCACTGCTCACACCAGCTGCTGCCTCCTCCTTTTTAGGGAACACGTCGGTCAGTGAAGGCCACCTGCCTGCGCTTCAGCCGGCGACGATTGTGTGGTGCCTCGCTCAGCAGCAGCAGGGCGGTGTTCGTGCACTTCTGCGTGTACTGCAAGACACGCATGAGTCACCACCCGTGCACAACTGCTGCGCTTTGCAGCTTGCCGATGTCGATGTGTGCGAGGCGTGTCAGGAGGTGGACCAGCCGGACACACCGGAGTCGGATGCGCTGCTTGATCAGCTGGTGCAGGTGCTAGGTAAGCTCATCGCAATGCAGGGTGCACTGGAGGAGAACACCGTGCTGCTCTGCGTACGTGCGCTTGCGGAGGTGGTGCACCGCGCCGCGACCGTTGTTCACGGAGCACCGGAGCTGCGCACCGCTGCCCTTGCCGAGGTCCCCTCGCGCGTCGGCGTCTCCCCCTCCATCGTTCCGTGCGTTCTTCCCTTGCAAAGCGCGCACCTGGAGCAGGAGGCAGTCACCTACTTCCAAACCGAGCCCATCAACTCGTGCTTCACGGTGCTCACATCCGTGATGGAGGCTGCTCTCTTACCGACAAACGTTTTGAAGGCACTGTGTCTGTACCTGTGCAAGTACGGCGGCGCACACGGCGAGTTGTATGTGTGCGAGATGCTGTTGGAGGACCCGTCGGTGGTGGCCCGTTCCGCCGCTGCGTTTGGCCTGCGCGCGTGTGGGGCCAAGGTGATCCGCAGTGTGGTCCTCGGAATGAATGACGTCAGCTTTGAAGTTCGGAGAGAGGCACTCGAAACGATGGAGGCCATCGGAGCAGCTAAAGTGCTTACAGTATTGCAGCATCGACCTGCGGAGCATCGTCATCAGGTTCTTGCAGCTCTGCGGGATTGCCTGTTGCAGGATGCCGGACGGTTGGTTGCATTGAAGGCGGCCAACACGGTCTACCGTGCCCTCGCCCGTGAAGGTCACGAGGTGACGGAGCTGCGGTCTTGGTAAAAGAGCACCGTGTTTGATGCTGCCGTTTCTCCGCTCGCTGTTGGTTGCTGGGCACATATAGAATGACCGCTGCACTTTCCGCTCCAAAGAAACAATGGCGGCGGCAACAAAGAAGGCGTCAAAGACGGAGTGGAGGGGGCACACAAACTGACAAATCGACAGCAGTTAGGAAACCACTGTACGCTATGGTGGCGCCTCGTGGACGCGTTTGTTGCTGCTGGTGCTCGGAATCCATTAGCACAGTTGCAGAAGGGACTCAAAAAAAAAAAAAGAAGAGAGAGAGCTGAGGAAAAATCAAGCGAAAACAAACAGAAATAAGAAAATACTGTTCACTCAAGCTCAGCGCTTCTCCTTGATGTGTTGTGTTTCGCATTCCGTACAGACTTTACTCGTGTGGTCATGCTCGGTCTACTTGTGTACTTCTGCGTGCGTGCTCGAGAGAGAAGGATGTACGTTGTGAAGAAGCTTCACCGCGTTTCTCAACAAAGATCCACAGAGCTGTGACATTTCTGTTTCCCCACTTCGCAGTTCGTAGTGCACGAAGAAGACGCTGTCTGACATGAAGGTTCAAGACATAGTAAATGCAACATACGCCATATTCGCTCTCCTGCGCCTATGTCGTTCTCACTCCCAACCCCCGCATCGTACGGGTTGCAACCCTATGCTGCTGATAGATGAAGAGGTAAGGCTTCTCGTACTCGTCGCTCCTTCATCTGCTAACCCCCCACCTCTCCTAATCTTTTCTTTTGTGTGCTGTGGAAGTGTCGGTTTCAACTCTGTCAAAGAAATCGACCGTCTTATCCGCTTTATTAGTTTAGTTATTCTCTCTCTCCCTTGCCGTTGCGTCAGGGACCTAAAAAGACATGAGTATGGCGGGCGAAACCGTCGCTGCTCTCCACCAAGAGGGCAATCAACTCTTCGAAGCTGGCAAGTATGCGGAGGCTGCCCGTGTCTTTCGCAGCGCCGTCGATCGCTTCCAATGCGACCGCCGCTCTGACAAGGCTTCTGTGGAGGAGTTCGTGAAGGTTGCCGGGAACCTGTGCGTTTGCCACCACACAATGGGTGACTGGAACACCTGTGTCTCCACGGCACGCGAACTACTCGCTATCTATCCGGTTATCCCCAAAGCGTACGGGGCTATTGGCATGTGTATCGTGAGTCGCCTTCTGCAACAGGAAGCGGAGCAGCAGACCGAAGACCTCAGCAGCCCCAACATGCCGCCGCGGTCGGGAGAGGAAATTCGTCGTGACGCACGACGTTACTTAGTGAAGCTGGGCGGTGTCCTCTGCACGCCAGACGACGCGCATACGTACCTGTGTCGTGCCGTTCTCTTATCGGAGGCAGCGTTGCAAGTGTCGCTCGGCCCTTACCTTGAGACGGCGGTGCGATTGGTGAGTGAGGAGCTGCTCTCCGCAGGACTTTCGCTGGAGCGAGAGTACGGCGATGGCGTCTTGGGTGAACTCAGCGCACCTGAGTGGTCCCTCAACGACGTTCCACTTTTCCTCGACACGGCGCCGGTGTTGTTTGAGCAGCAGACGATTCGTGTGCTGGATGCTGCCGCAGGTGGCGGCGCCGCGTCAAGTCGACGTGTTGAGGAGCTGCCGGATGCAGAAGCAGAGGCCATCCTGCGCACCATCCGTGAGGGTCGGGAGCTCGCCCACGCAGAGGCGGGAGCAGAGAGCACCGCGGTCGCTTCGCACTTAAAACCACCGGTCGAGCCGATCGACTTCTTTCTCTCCCGCCGTCGCATCCCCGTGCAGGTCTGCCATGCGGAACGAGGCGGCATTCCGCGTGGGCTGACCCTCGCGCGCGCGAGGGGGCCCTTTGCTGTGGGTCAGCACGTGCAGCACCCTCCACCAACTGAGTTTCAAGCCGTACACGGCGCAGGTGGGTGTAGCGCTGTTGCAGGGCCGATTTCACTGCCGATGTCAACGAGGTCCGTCGCGTCGCACCTATTGCCGTCCCATGCGGACCCCGCACTCGGGGGACAGGCGCTCAACACTGCAGCGGAGACTCTCATGAGCCCTGCCGCCACGCTTTCTGTTCACGACGACATTCTCTCGCATGGCGCGCTGTCGAGGGGCAGCTTAGCATCTGCCCCTGAGTCACCCCCGCTCCTAACGTGCAATGCGTGCGGGAGGGAGCTGAACCCGCTCACCCTCTCCGGACCCCCTCCCACCGGTTGCTCTGTTTGCAACAGTGTCGTCTACTGCAGTGGCGCCTGTGCGACAGCGTACCGACCGCGGCACGATCGCTACGAGTGTGCATTGCGAGTGGCGCTGCAGGCACGAGTGGAGGCGCTCTCGGTGTCTGCGAGGGCTGCCGCACTCACAGATTCACCGCACGCTCCATCCGCACAGACGGAGCAGCCCTTGCCTGCCGGCGAAGTGGTACCTGGCGCGGGGTGGGACTCGCTCGAATTGCACCGGCGTGTGTTGCCGCTCTGCATTACGGTGTACAGTGGTTTACAGTGCCGTGCACCGGGCTGCGCGGACATTGTGGCCAAGGTTGAGTTGGGCATTCAGCGTCGGCTAGTTCACTGCCTCCCTAGTGATGTCGCGAATACACTTGCGCAGTGGGTCGAAAGTGGTCAGGTCGCTGCATTGTCCAGCGCCCCCACAGATGACTGCGCGGGCAGTGGTTGCACTGGTAGCAGTGAGGGTGGTGCAGCTGGCGAGCACGACAAAGACGACGGCGAAACGGTCACTCGTAACGGACACGTGGTTTCTTGCAGTCACGGCATCCCTAAAACCGCGTCCTCGGCCCCGCATGCTCTCAGTGCGCTAGATCTGCTGCACTCCATCTTTTTTTTGGTGCGGTTGCACAGCGAAGACCATCCAGAGAGTCGCAGCAGCTCCTTCTACTCTGAACGGCTGCTGCTGCGGCACTCTTGCGAGCCGAACTGCGTGTGGTCCGAAACCCTGCACAGCATTCTCACATCGCGATACATCTGCAAAGGCGAGGAGCTGACGATGGCCGTGGCTGACCGCTTTCCACAGCACTGGCCGTGGCAGATCCGTCAGAAGTGGTTTGTGCACCACCACGGCGTACCGTGCCAGTGTGCGCGGTGCCTGCGTGAAGGTGCCGACCTGAACGACACACGCGGCACGCTGTCCAACGCGTTGGTAGAGCAACTCTTGACAGCAGACATTCTCGGTCATCCATGTCCGACGCCAGCTCATCAACACCCAACTCACCTCTTCCACAAACAAGTGCAGCGTGTCGTGGAACAGAGCCAGCTACCGCAGCGCAACGTCCCTGCACTGCTAAACCGCATCGACGATCTACGCGCTGAGCTCGTTAAGTACGTGTTGCCGTCTCACTACCTGCTGGAGGATCTCCGGCGAGCCCTTCTCAACGTGGCGGAGCCGGAAGGGCAAACCGCCACAGTAACCGCAGAAGGGCAGAATAGTCTGCTGTTCTGGGAGGCGCTGTGGTCGGGCGCGGTGCCGGCGAAGCGTCAGCAAATACGTCTCCTTCCCAGCGTCTTTGAGTGTGGGAGGCGGCGCCGGCTTCCCCCCAATCAACAGCGCCGACGACGACGCACCTCGGCTGTCGCCGGCTCTGGTACATCCCCCAGTCCAACCCGGCAGGATGACGCCGGCGAAGGCGTGGACAACGCTGCGGCCTCTTCGTTTCCCAACCTTTCGCTTTCGGAGCGACACCTCACCAGCACTGGCACACGTACACGCACACCACCACAACAACAACAACCTTTTCATCCCCGTCTCTCAGGTAGCGACGGAGATGACGACGCGAGCAAGGCCCGCGCCGATGCAGCGGCAGCCGCAGCCGCAGGGCTCCTGACTCCTCCGCGAACAGCCCAGCTTGCACCGCTGAGTGCGACCAAGGACTTTAGCTCAGGCCGCAATGTGGTAGACCTCTTCTACGGATCGTACCAAACATGGTACATGTAATTCCACGGCAGTAAGTGGGGAAGGAAGAGGAGGGCAAAGGAGTGGGCGATGTGGGGAGGGGGGGGGGACAAGGCGCGTGAAGGGCGGCTGCGTAGCGCTGTCGCAACATCTTTTGCTTTCTTGCTTTTTTTTTCTCGCTTGGTTGGAGGCACTGCGTTGTCTCTCTACATGATGGGGGAGGCAGTACGCGGTGTTTCGCTGTGGCAGAGAGTTTCTTCTTTTTTGTGTGTGTGTTTTTCCAGGTAGAGAGGGAGCCCATACAACAATTCCCTCGTCGTCTTCCATCCCCTGTTTTTTCTGTCTCACCACACCATGCTTTGCTGTGAGCTGTTGGGTAGTGACGTATACCCGTTTCGTAGATGCTTCACAACGCTGAAAAGGCACAAAAAGCAGAAAAGAAATCAGAACGCTGCGACATGGATCGTTGTGCTCCGTCTTGAGCGCTGTGTGAGACAATACCCGGCGAGGCTCTTCATCCCCCATCAACGAAAGCTGCTGCCGTCCCCTTTGTGTGATGCGGCAAGCAGAAACGTCAGAAAACCGGAAGCAAAGCGGGCTTGTCCACTCATCAAGCAGTGCGTCGATGCCGAAGTATCTCCTTTGCAACGGTGGCGTAGTACTGCCGTTCGAAGCTGTTTACAGACATCTTCTGTTGTTGCCCTTCTCTTCCCTATCTCGTCCTCTTCTCTACTTTCCATCCTCATCCTACCATTTCTTGCGGGTGTTCACTTTCTCGTTGCTATACGGCTCGTTGTCTACTTTCGGTCGGCACCTTTTGTGTGTGGATTTCACTTTGCCCCTCACCGTCTTCCGTCACGTAACAAACTCCATCACTGCACTTCATCTTTTGTTTTTGTTTTCGATATCACCGATAACAACTACTGCCCTGAACAAAGGAGGTGCTTTCCTCGCCGTGTAATGTAATAGATCTCAACAGACCCGTGTCGTACGCTCCGTAGAGAGCCGTGGAAATAGGTAAGGGGATCCCTTGACTCACGTACTGGCCATAAATGAAGAACCAGACGTCAACGCCAGCTCCCCGCTCGGAAGTGAAGGCCGCGTTGTTCGCAGCCGTGCGAAGTGCGCCGCGCCGTGTGGCCTAAAGGTCACGGCGACGTCGTAGACGTATCTAGAAGAACAGGTGCGACTGTGGCCTGACCTAGCGAACAGGTGTAGTCCCAGCCCCCTGCACCAGGTACGCCGCGAGGGCGAGGGGAGGACTTCGAAGTCCCTCTACGGCGCGTGGCCTGGCGCTCGGTCCCGCGAAGTACTACACCCAGGCACATTGCGCCGCTAGAGAACAAGAATCGAAGAACCTGACTCGTAGCACTGTAGCTCCTACTGCGCGAACAAGACCATCTTCAGTCGTTCAAGTCGAACCTCATCATGAAGAGGTGGTGGACGCCCTTCGTGCGAGTGCCAGAAGCACGCCTACAAATGGGTACCAA
>OESO01000193.1:114485-161310 GCA_900240985.1 Crithidia bombi | reverse complement strand
GACACTTCACGGGAATTTTGCAGCGTACTGTGCTTGGTACGTAGTTACCACTATTCTTGTTTTCTTTTTTGTTTTTCATTTCAACAACAACCAGCCAAGCAAACAGGAAGCGAAAGACTCGCTCCGTACGAGCGTCACCTGCCAAGTGGGGCCTACGGTTCTGTGAAGCGGGTGACTGGAGGACATATAGGAGAACATAAGAGCGACGGCCAGGCTGTTGCCTTCGAGCCAAGAGGCTTCCCTGCGTTCTCTCTTTGTTCTTCGATAAACCACAGTGGTCCCTCGGTGTCTTTGCGAAGTGAGCTAACAAGCTCCCGCAAGAATGCAGGACTATATCCACAGCCCCGAATCACTCATTCTCACTTTTTTTTTTCTCGCCTTCTCGGCTCGTGTCATCTACTTGACGTTCGCCGCACTCTCTTTCTTTTCTCTATTTCTTTTTTTCTTATTCCTCCGGGCTGTGTGGCCTGTGGGGATTCTCGCCGATCACCTTTCAAAAAGAAAATAAAGTGGTGTGCGCCTCAACGGTAGACACAAGCGCTTTACTTGCGCCATGGACGATTACCTTCGCACATTCCGGCGCTGCAGCCGCGTCTTTCCTTCCGTGCCATACGCGCGGCATGCCCCACGGGTCGGCTGCTCCGTAGTGGCTGGCGCAAAGCCATCCAGCCACACTCTCTCTTCGACATCGCCCTGCGGCAGCAGCTCCGTGAAGATACTAGCTCTGTTGTGCTCTAAATCGACTACAGAAGCGGCAGACGAGATAACAGCATTGCCATCAAACCTTTTAACACCTACTCGCAAGCGAGCACGAGCGGGTTCGCCTGACGAGGACTCCGTTCAGTCAAAGCAGGAGGCATGCAGCTTTGAATCTGCGAAAGCAACAGTCGCTGCACGGAAAACAGAGGATACCGGCGTTTCTGACGGCGTATCCAATCTGCCAGCTGATTCTCCTCTCGCGTCAGCCTCTGCGGTTCCGACAAACCACGTCCCCGACAGGAGCGCAACGCGAACGGAGGAAAGTTCTTCGTCAGAAGACTCACGCGCCAACGCCCCAGCACCCAAGCTGCATTTATACGTGCGCGTGCAGTACGACCGGGCACTCATCACGACTTTACCAATCGAAGTGATGCGGCGACAACACCCCCAAGTGCTGATTGACTACCTCTTGTCTATGTCTGTGTGGACGTAACAAGCAAATAAACAAATGAACATATCTATCTATCTATCTATCTATCTATCTATCTATCTATCTATCTATATATATATATATATATATATTCATTTTCGTATTTATAACAGTTAGCGTAGATGTGACGAGAACCAGTACCGCAGAGGACGTGGGCGGCTTCTCCGCTCCTCTGTAATATTCAACCGGTACGCAAAAATCCCTCCGCCATGATGTACATGTTGTGGTTCGCGTAACATGGTGTTCAACGCATCACCTCCGAGTTGCTTCCACTTTCTCCTCCCTCCTTCCTGAACATCTCTCCCTACTTTTCCTTCCTCCTCCCCCCTCCCCATCACTGCCATCGAGCAGCAGTGGAACACATTCTGTTTTGTTTGTGTGTTAGTGCGTGTGTGTGTGTGGGGGGTTTGTGTGTCTGCTTGGTTGTTTTGGGACTTTCTTTTTTCACATCGAATAAGGCAGGAGCCAAAGATAGCTCGCAGAGTCATGTCCAGCTCCGAAGACGGTGAGCAAGCGATGAAGAAGCATCGCTGGGAGGATCCAAGCGGTGATGGAGATGCAATTGCGGCGTCCGCGATGCCGAGCACCACACGCTGGAGCTCCGCCACCCCGCGACAGTACGGCGCAGACACCCCACGCAGTACGTCGTCTCTCTATGGTGACTCCTCATCCTCCTGGCGCGGAATGGCAACACCGAGCTCTACTCCTTTCATGTCCGACTACATTCAGACCCCGGTTTTTGGGCCTGCGAGCGGCAGAACACCGTCGATGTTCACGCCCGGGCCGGACAGCGCGGTGCACTCCTCTGCTGGCGGGAGTACACCGCTGTTTGCAAGTGGCAGTACGCCGCGCATGGGTGGTGGGGCCACCCCAATGTTCGGCGGCGCCACACCCTCTGCCCTCGGCGGCGGGTCTTTTGGCGCCACACCGAACTACCAGTTCGAGGGCGACACCCCCCTCCAGTCGCACTTCGGGTCGTCCGCAGAGACGCAGTCCATCACCACGGCTGCTATTGAGGCGAAGGCAAAGACGTTGGAGAAGGAATGGCGACGGAAGAACAAGCGGTTGACGGCTGAGTACCTGGACAGCATCCTCCCTACGGAGTTCTTCTCCGTTGTGTCCGTGCCGGCGGATTACAACCCACTTCCACCAGAGGAGCCGAACTTTTATGAGCTCGCGGTACGCTCTATGGACGTATTTGCTTTGCAGGGCGGAGATGCGACTGTCACCGCTGGCGTCGATGAGAAAGGCCAGCCCATCACTTACGACATCCCGGACGACATGGGGGAAGGCATGCCAGCCATGAAGCCCGTGGATGCCCCGGTGTTTGTGGAGCTGCTCAAGTACCATAATGTCGAGCGCATCCCAGATGAGCACTTACCCTCGTACTTGCTCATGAAAAACCTCTTCAAGCTGAAGAACGGCGACGCACTGCAGAGACGCACTGGAACGCGATACCTGCTTGACAAGGCGGGCATCTTTGGGAGTCACTTCATTTTCCAGCGTCTCAGCTACATCTGGAGTTGGGATATCTTGAACCTAGAGGAAAAGCACTACTTCATCGAGTTTATCAAGTCGCTTCTGCAGAAGATGGGCAAGGAGGTACGGCAGTCGACGAAGGAGGTCATTCATCTGGTAGAGCCGCTGCTGACTGCACACGAACGCATCTTGCGTGACGACGGTAAGCAGGTTCTCACGCTGTTGACCCGCGTTGTCGGTTTTCAGGCGGTCTTTGAGGTGATTCGCGAAGATTTTGGCCACGAGGAGGCCATCGTGCGGCGGCACACGGCGCGGGTGATGGCGGTGGTTGGGTACGCAGCTGGCGCCGAGGAGGTGACTGCAGCCCTGCGCGACATGTCCTACGCCCCATCTGCCCTTGCGCGGCAAACAGTGGTGCGTGCGATGGCGGAGCTGGCGAAGCTGGTGGGCCACGCGCTGATGGCAGCGTTGCCGGAGATGGTGGCCATGTTGGAACGCCTGCTGCGGGACGAAAAGCGAGTGCAGCGCGACGCTGCTCTTGCCGTGGCTGCCATTGCAGAGGCGACTGCCCCCGACGGGATTGAAGAACTGGCGCCGCTGGTGGATGTAATCTGCGACGAGTGCGTGCGTGGCATCGGTAGCACCGCCTCTCCCTTTATTCAAGCTTTTGGTGCGCTTGTGCCGCTCATGTCGCCCTACGATGCACAAGCGCGCACGGCGGCGATGATGCCTAACTTGGTGAATCAGTTCAGCACCCCAGAGGACGAGTTTCGCCGCGTACTTATTTCAGTCGTTCGCAAGTGCGTCTCTGCGGAGGGCGTGACACCGCAGTTCATTCGCCAGACCATTCTGGAGCCCTTCTTCGACGGTTTCTGGCGTGTCCGCCGCCTCGCCGCTGATCGTCAAACGAGCAGCAGCCTGATAGCGACGACGGTGGAGATTGCAAAGAAGCTGGGCAGCGTGGACGTGCTGGTGAAGCTTGCGCCGGAGATAAAGGACGAGAGCGAAGAGTACCAGCGCATGGTGCTCACCGCGATCAAGAAGGTGGTCGACACCACAGGTATGGAGGCGGCGTCCGACACCCTTGTGACCTTTGTCCTCGACGGAGCCATCGCCGCCGTGCGCCAGGACGAGCTGGGTGTGAGCAAGTTGGTGATGAACGTTCTGGCAACCATCTGCAACGCGCTGGGTCAGCGACTTCGCCCTTATTTGAAGCAGGTTTTCGACCTCATCCAGCGTCGGCGCGAGAACCGCGAGGCCACGATGCGTGCGCAGACCGCCGACCTCGTCTCGTTGATTGCCCGCACGGTGATGCTCGCCGAGGGCACCGTTTTCTTGCAAGATCTGGGCCGAAGCCTGTACGAGCGACTCGAGGATCCTGACGCCCGCGCGCTCAGCTCCAACCTGCGCGCCGTTCGTGCCATCTTGGCAGAACTCGGCTCCCGCCGTTTCAAGCCCTCCGTCCGTGAGCTGCTGAAGCGACTCACATTTGTGATCAAAAGCCGCAACAGCGCCGTGCAGAACAACGCGATTGCGCTCATTGAAGACATTGCGACAAACTATGACAGCGACGTCGATGCGATTCACCTGCACGAGCTGGCGACGCGCAGCCTCTTTGACCTGCTCGACGCACCGAAGCGGTCCACGCGTCACGCGTGCGCTCGTACGTTCGGCGTCATCGCCAAGAAGATTCGCCCCTTTGCGATCATTCTCGAACTGGTGGACAACTTTCGACAGGACAAGCGCAAGATCCGCATTTGCACTGCTGTCGCACTCAGCGCGATTGCGAAAGAGTGTGGCCCGTTCACCATCATTCCCTACCTACTTAACGAGTACAAGATCAGCGAGGGAGAACAGGTGGCGGTGATTGTGCAGCACTCCGTGTTGAAGGCGATACGCTACATCTTCGAGGCCATCGGCTCAGTGGGCAAGGAATATGTCTACCCTCTTGTCCCTTTGCTAGAGCGGGCGTTGACGGAGACGAACATTCAAATGCGCCGCATGGCGGTGGAGGCGTGCCGGGCCATCGTGCTCGCCGTTGCCGGCAACGACGGTTTTGAGGAGATCGCCGCCCATCTTCTCAACTTTATCCACCCGAACATTGTCGAACTTCTGTCAAGGAATGAGGTGAAGATTGGCGAGGAGCGGCTAAAGATGGTAACGGCGGTGGTCAGCTACTACGAGGCGGCGCGCGTCGTTATTGGGTCTGGCACGCTGCTACAGTACCTCTTGCAAGGACTGTTTCACCCTGCACAGAAGGTGCGTGACATCTACAGGCGTACGTATAACATCATCTACGTTGGTAGTCCAGAGAGTTTGGTTCCGTTTTATCCTCGCATCGCCGACGACGCCGCCCACACATACGTTCGTCACGAACTGGAAGTGCTGTTGTAAGGGGTTTTCGTGGGGCGAAGTAACCAAACTCAAAGCTCCAGCGGCCACTGGTTGCATAAGTCCAGGCATCAAGTGTTTTTCTTTGTGTGTGTATGTGTGCGTGTACAGGCTCTTGATAATGCCAAAAGAAAGCGGAAGAAGCACCGGAAAATAAGAAAAAGTGAAGCACAGA
This sequence comes from Crithidia bombi, assembly GCA_900240985.1. Taxonomy (NCBI): domain Eukaryota; phylum Euglenozoa; class Kinetoplastea; order Trypanosomatida; family Trypanosomatidae; genus Crithidia; species Crithidia bombi. The sequence goes on along the minus strand of OESO01000193.1, from coordinate 156,076 downwards.
GCTCCGAGTGCTGAGTCCTGAGTGTGTCTGTGCGTGTGGAGACACGGTGTTGTTCGCGTGCGAAGGTCGAAAGGCTAGGAAGGGAAAGACTTTGTTGGTGAGTCTTTTGGCATAGAGCAGGATCAATTAAAGAAGGTACTGGTTGTTCGCGACCTTGAACACAGCACGGTTGTAGTTTTGTTGTTGCTGCTCTTTGCGTCTGGGACGTGTGCTACCCTCTTTGCGGAGCTCGTTGTTCTCCAGCATCGCAACGGCACATCGCAAGCGTTGATGGCTTCTCTGGTCTCGATCTCCACCCTCCCCCCCCCGCCTCATCCCTCAATGTTACAGTGCTTCCGGGGCGGAACAGACACTATCTGTTCTCTCTCTCCCTCCTCCCCTTCCCATTCGTTTTTCGCTCTTCAGAGGTGGAAAGTCAATTCCTCCCCACTGTTTCTCCCAACCTCCCGCGTTCTGTCGATGATACTCCTCTTTGCCCTCTCCTCCGTTGACTCGATTCACTTTCTTACTGAACGGCCGTAACACCACACACACACACACATATATATATATATATATGTATACTTAGCCTTAGATTGCGCGTACATCTCAAGCTCCTCCCCTCTCCCCTTTCTCCCCTCATTCCATATTTGAAAGATAAAAAGAAAACGAAGGGGACTGACAGCACCGGCGTTGTCATTTCCAAAAAAGCGACGTTACGCTTTCAGAGTTTGTTTTCTGACTGTTTTTTCTTTTCTTTCGTCTTTTTCCTTTTAAACAATAGAGTTTTTTTATTTCTTGCTGTTTTGCCCCCCTTTGAGCACCGCACCTTTTTCAGCGAATCCACCTCTTGCTTCCTAGCACTCTGCTTCATTTTCATGCATTGAACATTGACCTTCCTTGTTGTTGTTTTGTAGGGCTCCATTTCTTAAGCTACCGTCTGACAGTAGGTTTAAAAGAAAAAAAGGAGGTAACCATGTCCGTCACAAACGTAGTGGACTTATCGTTCGCACCCGGCGAACAGCAAGACTTGGCCGGACTCCCTTACGATGTGGGGATGTTGAACGGCGGAGATGCAGAGGAGGTGCGTGAGCTGAACATTTCACACGCCCACCTCGTGGGGTTGACTTCCGCCCCTGAGACCCCAATCAGTGATTTGCTCCAGTTTGTGACGGTGCTGCACGCGTCCCATAACGACATCAGCAGCCTGCGTGGTCTGGAGGCGTTTGTGTCGCTGGAGGTGCTTGACTTGAGCTTTAACTGCCTGCGCGTGGTGGATGCACACGCAACGAACTTGCTGAAGACCTTGAGACGACTTCGTGCGATCGACTTCTCTCACAACCACATGAACCTGCTGGATCTGGACGGGTCATACGGAGCCCCATCACCGAGGTCGGCGGGGCCCAGCGGCGGTGTGGGTCTTCTCACGTCGTCGGCGGCGACAGCGGGCGATGCTGCGAATGGTCTGGCCTTTCTGTCGTCCATCAACTTGTCGCACAACGCTTTCATTGAGGTGCCGGACCTGCGCAGCGCTCCCTTTCTTCAAGTGCTGAACATCAGCAACAACAAACTGGAGACTGTCGCGGACCTCGATGTTCGGTTGCCGCTGCTGTCTCTCCACTCCCTGTTGCTGCACACCAACTCTCTGCCAAGCGTCTCTGCCCTGGTGCCGCTGTGTGCGCTGGCGACCACACTGAAGCACATCCAGGTCTTTGGAAATCCTTTTACGTATGTCAGCGGCCGTGCCGCAGAGGGCGTTGACGTGACTCTATGGTGGCGGCCATTCCTGCTGTTTCTGTGCCCGTTGCTGGTCACGGCGGATCAGACGGAGTTCACATCCAGCGAACGTCGTGTAGCATCGCGACGCCTTTTTCGTGAGCACGGATCCCTGTCGCGGAATCTGATGGAATATATGAACCCTCAGAGCAAGGACGCGCTGGAGGCGTACTTGAAGCGGCAGAGCGAGGCAGCAGAGCCGCCTGCCGACGCGCTGATTGTGATCAAGGAGCTCGGAGACGAAGACGACGACGTCGTGATGCCGCAGAGCGGCAACGGCAGGGCCGCCATGCGAAACGCCATGGAGCAAGCTGGCGACAGCGCCGATAATGACGAGCGTATGGCGGATGTGATCGTGCCGATGTCGCGCACGAACGCCGTACGCGAGCAAGGTGCGCTCGAGAGCAGTGGCACACACACGAGGGGGTCGCCGTTGATGTACTACACCGACTCGCCCGAGGGCTTCTCTTCGCCGACAGGCGTAGCCACGACCAACGCCCTTTCCTCGCGGTCTTCCACCCGCGTCGTCATCGTTGATCCAAGCTCCAAGACTCTGTCGTCGCCGCAGCATCACTCCGCCAGCCCGAAGGACGGCATTTTTCTAACAAACCACAACCGTCAACGCACCAAGACGGTTCCTCTCGCCACGGTCGTGCGCGCATTACAGCAAAAGACGCGTTCGTTGGAGGAGGTAGTGGCGGTGCTCTGGCGTGGCGACCTCGCACGTCGCACGATGGCCGCCGTCGTCATTCAGCGCTACATGCGCGGCGCGCTGGTACGCATGCACCTCTCCGAGGATGATGCAGAGAGCTGCCGTTTCATCCGTTACCAGCTTCAGCAGGCCGCCGCAGCGATGAAGGCGCAGAACACGCTTTCAGCTACCAACGCCGGCGGCAGTGCCGTTACTGCCAGCATCTCCCGCGGTCGAAGCGCGCGTGCCGCTGGCGCCCCTGGGGCACGACAGCCCTCCATGGAGGCCATCGAGGCGGGCGGCTCGAACATCGAGGACATACTCATCTCGATGCGCAGCCTGCAGGAAGTGATGAGTAACATGTGGTTGGATTTAGAGGAGTACCGCGCGATGGCGGACAGGGAGCAGCGACGCGCTGCTGTGCTCATCCAGCGGTGGTACCGGGGCTACCGCGTTCGCCGTGATGTCGGTCGAGTGCGACACGGCGGCAACTCGCCGTCGTCGTCGCCTGCGACGGTGTCACCGGCGTGCAAGTGTGCAGGCAAGACCGCCGCCTTACAGAAGGAGGTGACTGAGCTACGGCACGAGGTGCGGGAGCTGCGGGAGCTACTGGTGCAATCCGCACGCGCGCAGCGTCTGGCAGCGTACGACGACCCAGAAAAGGCCGCCGACGACATCATTCGCAAGCACGAGGCACGCGTGAGCGCCGATCGCAACCGCGAAAAGAACTCCTGCGGTCACGGCCATAGCCGGTCCCCTAGCGCAACCCCCAGCATCACCGTGGCGGACACTGGTGCTTCGGAGGAGAGAGGTCTATACTGCAGCACCCCTCGCGGCGATTCACGCCCGAATCCTGTTTCACGAGATGAAGTGATGGAGGCGGTGTCGGAGAGCCCAAGTCAATCAAAGGTGCATCTCCACCGCATGCCACAAGACCTGTCGGCCAGAATTTCACCGTCTGGCGCAACGTCACCCACCAACACTAGCCCCAGCACCCACGCGAGGGGACTTGCGAAGATCACGAAACGAAGGCCAGGCGATGGCCCGTTGCCGTCGCATCCCACATCGCCCAGCGAAAGCGCTGCTGCGGGCGAAAACGAATAGAAGGACACCGGTAAAGTCAGAGAAGTGTTTTTTTTGTTTCTCTTTCTTTCCCGCTGAGCAACGATAGCATCCATGACAGATGGCACACACAAGTTGTCGTTCTCCAAGTGTGGTTCACTTCGCCGACGATGTTCTGTCCACACAACTCACTTCTTTGTTTCTCCTTGTCTGTTTTTTTTTTTTTGGCAGGTTTCGCTGCGGTGTTGGGAACGGTAGGGTGTTGTTTACCCGAGCTGTTCACGGGGTGAGCGCTCTCTTTTTCTTCGTCCCTCGTCTACAATTGTTGCTGTTGTGTGCGAAGTGCGCGATGACGCAGGAGGTGACCTTCCAGTACCGCACTTATGACTGCTACCGTCTGAAGGACCGCATTGCACACGTCCCTTCCACCTCATCTGTTTTCCTCTCAGAGGTCCTAAAAGGGAAAAGAAAGGGAGGGAAATCCGCAAGATTGGCGTCTCTCGCGTGGTTTGCTCAAGTAAAAAAGAAAAAAACGCTCCTCGTCCTACTGGTTGGCTCTTCAAAACACTAAGAGCGGAAACGGGTAACTAACAAACAACAAAAGAGATGTACTGTTGTTCCCAACACTGTTGCTTCTCTTTTTTTTTTTACGGTTTTAACCCTTACTCGTTACCACGTACTTACTGTACTGCGTTTTGTGCCTGCCATCATCATGTTTTGCTCTCGTTGGTCGGCTAGTGTGCAACGCAGATTGCTGTATGATTTTTCACGACATTCCAGCACTTTGCATCCTCGCCCTTTCGTCCATCTATTTTCGTCCCCCTCTTTTCTTAAACCATGATGTGCGCATGCCGCGGTGGATAAAGGGAAAAAAGGCGCGAAAGGGAAAGGAGGAAGACCCATTGTTGTGGACTGCGTCGTGTGTGGGGGTTGTTGTTTTCATGTGTGCGAGTGAAAGGCAGAAAAATTTTTCTCTGTGCTTTGGCCGTGTATTTTTGTAGTGCTGCTCCTCCTCTTCTGAACATTCCTATTGTTTTTATTATCAGTATTTTAGATTGCTGTTCACAACACCGCTGTTGCTTTTCTGCGTAGTTCTTTAGGTGGTTTTAGCCGACATGGCACCCATACTCTCTCATGCCCCGCGGCGGGAGGTGGATAACTTCTATCAAAACAGCTTCAAGCAGCTCAGCTCGATTCAGCAAAAACAAGTGGGCTTGCTCGTCGGCGCCGCAGTGGCCGACGCTGCTGCGCGGCCACTCAACGGCTACACCTCAGCCGAGGTGACGGCTTACGTTCAGCGAGTTCAGGATGAGATGACAGCATTTGCCTCGTCGTCTTTGGCAGCAAAGCTGAGTCCGGCGAGTAGCCTCGCAGGAGACGTTGTTGCGTTTGCACGTGTACCGGTGCGCGGGGCCGAGATGACCGACACCACGGACGGCACCCCTTCCTCCTCTTTCGTGAATGCAACAAACTCTATGCGATACCACTCATTTTCGTACCTTCTCTTCTTCGAAGTACTACGCGCTATTCACGCGAGCAGAGGTGATGTCGTTTTCGAGCAAGCACAGGAGCAGTTGGTGCGGGTTGCCAATGCCGTGCATCCAACGTGTGTCTTCGAGAGAGAGCACGCTTCTCTGCTACACACCCTGTGCTGCCTCCTTCCCACACCTAGCGTCTACCCTTACGCCAGCGACGTGGCACTGCGCGAGTTCGTGGAGCCGTTCGCTAGCTTTCTCACTCAAACGTCAACGGAGACACGCCCCACAACGCTTGGAAGCCCAACGCTACCTGAGGAAGGCATTTCAGTTGCTGAAGCCACGGAGGCAGAGCGCGCAGCAGTGCAGGACTATACGTTCTCTGCCCTCGGTGTTGTGCTGCGCAATTTGCAAACGAATCCGGACTCCACGCGCAATGGTGCCTTTATGGCGGTGCCCGGTACGGCGGCTATGTTTCCACCTGACGTCCAACCGTTCGTGCCAGAGCTGACAAGCGTGGACGCAGGTGGTGCACTGGGTAAGCAACGGCAGCATCTTTGGGAGATTCAGCAACGGCTCGCGGCTTGTCCGGTAGCGTCTTCGCCGACAAAGTCCACCGCAGCGGCGCCACGATGGTTGCCTATCCGGAGCACGGCAGCGGACGCAGCTGTAATACGCGAGAGCCTGACGATTGCCCGGGGTCCAGTGAGCTTTACGAAAGGGGTGGCACAAGCGATTCACCTTGGTGGCCCAACCTGCCAACGGGCGATGCTCGTGGGGGCGTTGTTAGGCGCCAAGCTTGGGGTGCGGTACATCCCGCTGGAGTGGTTGAGTGCGACACCAGACCACCAGCCCGTAGCGACAATGGCGATGGAGGTCTCCCAGTTTGTGTGGAATGCACCCCGACACTAGCGGGAGTCGTTGCTGTGCGGGTCGGATTATTTTTTTCTTGGTTTTCACATTTTGTCCCCTAAAAAGAGCCGCGTCCTTTTGATCTCCCCAGGTGCCGTTGCGAGGCAGTAGAAGAACCGAGGGTGTGCACGTACAGGTGTAAAGAAAGAGAGAGGAAAAACAGAGGATTTGAAGAGTAGCGATCAGTAGAAAGGTGACATACACAAAAATGCGTGCAACAACTTTCCTCTCTCGCACCGGCTGTCCTCGCAGGTTCTTTTTTTTTTTTTCGGATACCGCCTTTGGCTGAATCAACCATATCGCTGCTCTATCGTCGCAACTCACTCGTGTTGCTTTATTTTCTTTTGATCACCCACTCCATCGCGCCGTCTTCTTTGTTCTCACTCTTTTTGATCGAGTGTTGCGGATCCAATCCCGTTACGAAGAGCATCAGCGACTCGCCTCTCCATGTGCGGGCGAGCCGGGTTTTTTTTTTCAAGTCCTATTTACTTAATAGCTCCGCTGTCGCTGTTGCTCTTTTGATGTGCAGTACACTGCTGTCTTTCCACGTCCCTCCCTCACCATTCACACGTCTTTTTTTTTTTAAGGGATTTCACCGCTGTAGCCCCCCTCCACGCTTTCTCTCTCTCTCCACCTCACCATCTAGTCCATGCAGTTCGGTCAACAGCCGTATCCGTCGCCGCCTTTTTACCGCGGGTCCGGTGATCGACGAGAGCGCGCGCGGCACGAGCGTTCCAATGTCACACTTCCGCCCATCCAGTCAGCAGCCCGTTTGCGGCGCCGAGCAACGGCGCCGCCCGGGGCAACGAATAAGCGAAAGCACCCACCGCAGAGGGCACACCTCCCCTCAGGCGGCAATGCCGTGTCGAGCTCCCTACCACTGGCAGCGGCTGTCACTAGGAACGGTCAAAACTCCCCGCTGCACTCAGCGGTGTTGGCTGATTTCGCTCCTCCTGCGATACCGCCCATCCCGCTTGCGCAGCTGCAGGCGGCTGAAAAGAAACGCAAGGGCTGCCACTCGCGGCCTCTGACTCCGTTTTCCCAGGGATCGCAGAGTGCTCGGGAGTCGACGCGTGGCTCGGGCAAAGGTCATGCGCTGCCACACGTAGTGGCGGTGTTTCACGAAATTGTCATGCGCGTGCAGCAAAAAGAAACGGAGGCGAACGCTTTGCTTTGCGACGGTGACGTCACGGATGCTCTGAAAGCGCTAAATGTGGCGGTTCAAACGGCACAGGAGTCTGCCTTGCTGGGTCTATCCTGTAAAGGCGGGTCCTCCTCTCACTCTTCCTCGTCGCACGCTGTCGGAGCGACACTCGCAGGTACTGCAGTCGCTGCCCCCCTTCCAGAGTCGGCTGCGTCCCTGCGAAGCGCGTCTTCAACGTCGTCGTCGTCGTGTGCTGCTGCGGTAACCGCGGTTTCCTTTGGGCAGGCTACTGTGTGGCGCACGGATGTGTCGCAGCGGCTGGCGGCCACGTACACCCTTGTCGCCACCAACGCCGGTGTGCGGTGTGGCGAGACGGTGGAGCCCTTAGCAGTGCAAAAAGCGTACTTCCAGGCGGCGATGCGCTTTCTGGTGGAGTCAGAGGACGAAGAGCTCTTTCCCGAGTGGAAGCGGTCGACGCAGCGGATCAACAGCAGCGGTGTCAGCCGTGCAACATCGCATCGCTCTAGCGCTGTAAAGAAGGCCTCGAAGGTGTCGCAACAGAATCCTGCGTTTACCCTCGCAGACGGCACCGAATTTCACGCTGTCCGCCGCCTGCTTCTTCGCTGTGCCGTGCGCAACAACGCGACGGTGTGTCTCGCCGACCGCTCCTCCCGCGGTGGCCGGGCTCGCACCATCTACGAGCTACTGAAGACGCTGGCCGAGGTAAGCGGCGTGTGGGGCGTCGTCGTCCTCTACAACCTGGCTGTTGCGTTCTCAGCAGTGGATCACTACGACGATGCCGTGGAGGCCATCGCACGGTGCATGGAGCTCAGTTACTTCTACCTGCAGGCGGCAGAAATCACAGAACATCAGCAGCGAGGGACGCCGTTTGAGCCGAGCGCGGCGGCACATGTGATCCACACCCTCATGGCGCTGCAACTGATCCGCAATCACCACTTCATCGCAACCCTGGCGGCGTGGTGCGATCCGGCTGGTGGGATGGAAGTGCAGCATTGCGAGATGGCGCTGGGCTGTGCACGACAGTACCTCCCGTCCACCGACGCCAGGCTGCGTGAATGCCAACGGCGCTTGACCGCGGCACATGGCCGCGGTGCTGGTGCCTTTTCAACAATGACCGCCCCGCTGCTTCCGTACGTGACGCAAGACTATTGCTTCGCTAGTTGCGAGCCTCCTTCTGGCTCGACGGCAACAACAATGTCTGGAGGTGTTGCCGGTGGGGTGGACATCAACTGCCTCGTAACGGGTCTGCTGTCATTGTCCTCGGCAACCTCACCGACATTGGCAGCCGCCTTGCCGCCGGAGGTGCAGGCCTACGTGCAGGCCACCCAGAAAGGAGACGCGCTGAACTTCTGGGTGCAGGAGGCCCAACAGCACGGGGCCTCACCGCCGCCCCTCTCGGCAGCGAAAGCCCTCGCCCCTCTTTCAGCCCTCTTCGCCCCACCTTCTCGTTTAGTGCACAGCCCTGTTGACGGTGCGTTGGGTAGTGGTGACGCGTCGCACCGTGAGAGGCTGAAAACTGCAAGTTCACATAGGGATAAATCGCTGCGCACGAAACAGGGAGCACCATCGCCTTTGTCAAGCGCACTACCACCATCGCCGACGGGGACACGTCTAACGGAGGCGAGTAACTGTTCCGCCCCGAGCGCGGACCAGTTGTCGGTGGTGTACCGCCCTAGCAAACCCGCGCCATACTTTGTCACGACGCTGCCTCACGGCACTTTCCGGCGGTACTGTAATCTGCGCGCGAGCGTCTTGGCGCAACTGGCGAGCGAGGAGGTAGCTGCGCCACCTCCGACTATAATGGAGAGAGATAGTGCAGAAAATGCGGCGATGAACTGCAGCGCCGCCACCCTAGAACCGAAATCTCCGTCAGACGAAGGGTTGCCAAACGCCCACGGCAGCGCGCCTGGTCGAGGCCGGCGCGTGACCATGCTGCTGCACGGAGCGGCAACCACCCCAGCAGCAGCTGAAGCGTTGTCAGCAGAGCAGCAGAAAAGGAAGAGCACCACCCCGCGCTCCGACACCGATGCTGCAACGGAGGAGAGCCACGAAGCTGGCACAGCGCTGGTCACGGTGAGAGGTACGTCCGATGCGCTGGTCACACCCGTGCGACCGTCTGAGCTGCTCCGCCAACTCGACGTGAAAGCAGAGACATGCTACTCCCGACTCGTTGCAGATCCGCTCGCAGATGCGCAGCGTCACGCAGCCCTCCGTCTACAAGCGTGGTGGCGCGCACGAGGAGCTAAATATGACCGGACGCGGCGCGGCGAAGCAGTTGCGTTGCGTTGCGAGGCGGAGGCGCAAGTGCATCGCATCCAGCGCGCGTTTCGTGAGTGGCGACAACGAAGGCTGCGGGCGGCGCAGCGGGAAAGGGTGCATCAAGCACGTTGCCGAGAGGAGGAGGTGAGCGTCGTGCAGGCGTTTTTACGCCACCGTCAAAGCTTGGAGCTGTGGGGACAGGCATGCGTGGCGTGGTATCGGCAACTGTTGCTGGAACAGGAGGGCAAGAGGCGCGAATATGCTGCGACTGTGGTCCTGCAGAGCTGGTGGCGCATGTGTTTAGCACAAGCCGCGGTGAGAACCGTGATGAATGCCGTCCTTCGTGTGCAGGCACTGTGGCGCGGGGCACGTGTGCGCAACGAGTTGCGACGGCAGCGCGTTCACCGCCAGCTTGCAGAGGAAACCCGTTACCAGCGCGGCGCAACTCACCTTGTGCGTCTGCAGCGATGGTGGCGAGGGTGCCGGGCGTGTGGTGTGGCGCGTGAAAGCGTCACGGAGAGGCAGCAAGCCGTTGCTGCGTACTTGACGGACATGGAGACATCACACGATGATGCAATGCGAACACACACGCGTGACTCGGAAGGCAGCACGGACGCTGTCGCGTCGATGCGTGTGGTCTTAGCGGTGCTCAGCGGCGCTCGCGACCGTCGTGGACTAGGCAGCATGTATCACTACGCCCAAATCCGCCAACGCGCAATCCACCGTTACGTGCTGCTACACCGCGGACGTGACGAGAGAATGCGTCTACGCCGCGCGCGTGAGGACCGGTTGCGTGTGGAGCGTCGCCATGAGGAGGTGGTGGCGGCGACACTGCGACTGCAGAAGTGGGCTCGACAGTGGATTCCCCGTTGTCGTGTCAACAATTCAAGAATGTTAACTTTGGTGCAAAACAAAGCGGCCACGGCAATACAGGTGACGTGGCGGGCCCAGCACGCCCGGCAGCAGCGGGAGGCGTTCTCGCGCTTCATGTCACATGACCGCCACGAGTACGCGGCAAGGATTCAGCGTGCTTGGCGAGCGCTCCACGCGCACAGTGCCAAACTCCATCAGCGAGACGCGATCGTCGAGAGGGAAGCTGCAACGGTAGAAACGCTGCTGGAAAGGCAACACACCGCTGCTACGCGTATTCAAGCGTGGTACCGCCTGCAACGCCGCCGTAGTCCCCTTCATAAGAAACACGACGCAGAACGCACCGCCGCTCCGCCTCTAACATACGACGCTGCGGCACGGCGCATCCAAACGTGCTGGCGCTCTTATGCAGCGAAATCGTCGAGACGGCAGTTATTCTCAGAAGGGGAGTTGGTTGCGACTCAGACACTCTCCGCGAACGCCGTGCACGCGTACACGACGTGGATTCAGTCCTTCGCACGTTCGTTGCTGGCGTGTCGTGCCGTTCGAGCACTGCCGCGTACGCCGCAAACTGTCGGTTCCACCACTGTCAGGTCCCAGTTAAGCGCGTCTTCACAGTCGTGTCGTGTCCCACAGCCACCAGCTGTCCCTCCTGGCCCATGTACAGTGAAGGGCTTCGAGCTCATTCAGGCCGATACTGACGCAGCTGCTGATGCTGTCGCAGACGTTGGAACAGGGACTTCGCGACGCGGCTCACCGACGTTGCCGGGCTTCTGCCATGCCACAGCGACGTCATCGCCGTCCATGACGCCCAAAACGTTTGACCCCGCCCATCACTCGCCGAGCTGGAGCGCGCTGCCGCAGTCGCTGTCTCGCCTCACTGGTTCCGCCGACAAGCCTCTTTACTTCTACAGCGGTGCTACCTACGAGCCGTACGGGGCCGGGGTCACGCAGCGCTTTTCGTCGTCTTCAGAGAGCGAGTACAGCGAGGAGGACACCGAAGAGTCGCAGGAGGAAGAAGTAGAGGGTGTTGAGGAGGAGGAGGGGTACTGTGAAGAGGAGGAGATGTCCGCCCACTCGGAATCAGCCAACAGCGCATCACGGACACGCAACACCGAAGGAGAGGAGACAGTCGAGGACGAAGAAAAGTTGCTGGTGTTTCACCAACTTCCCGGTAGCTGGACAACCAAAGGCAACGAGCCACCAGCAGAGAAAACGGCGCCAGCAGCAGCACCAGCGTTTCTCGTCCCCCGTCCTCCTGTGTCGCAGCGCATCATGTGCACCGTTCGCTGCCGGCACACACCCGAGGAAATCGCAGCGGCAACACACATTCAGGCAGTGTGGCGTGGTTTCTGTGTGCGGTGCAGCATCGAATACTACTACGAAGAGTACTACGAGGAAGTCGACGAGGACGAGGATGAGGGCGAAGAGGAGGAGGACGGCGAGTATGACGACGACAGCAATGGTGGTGATGAACGTGACGAATAAGCGTGCCACAGCGGTGCTGTGTTCGTACGCTCTCCCTGCCCATCTCTCTCCTTTTCATGAGCCCACAAGTGAACAGCAAGCCCTTCTGGTGGGAAGAGAAGAGGGCAGCCGTAATCCTCTTGCTCACAGATCTGTTTATGATTCCTATTATTCTTGTGCTTGTGAAGGATGATGTACAACTGGAACGAGTTTGAGCCTTTCTGCTTCCCTTCGCTTTATATATTTCTTTTCACCTGCATAAACAGACGAAACAACAACGTCTCTCACTTTTCATGTCTTTCTGTTTTTTTTTTCTATTTCTGTGTGTGTTGTTGTTTGGTCCGGGAGATGCGGTGCCGTCCCTGTGGCACGCGGGTGGTGCTGTGGTGACACCTCGACAAATGTGAATTATCGCTGCACGGGTTTAACAACAACAAAGAAGTAGTCTGAAGGAAATGGATGTACAAAACCAGCAGCAGCGAAAAAGAGAAGCGCCTGCCTGCAAGTAAGTGAGACTATCTTGTATTACATTGTAGGGTTGAAAGCAATCGCATGTTTCCTTTTCCTTGACAACGTGTGTGAGAACACACTCTCAAAACAAAAAGAAGTAGCAAAGAGTTGCAAAGAGTCTTTCTCTTAACTGGGTGATACCAGCAGTGTGCTGCACCCGAGTTGCGGTGCATAGTTGGGTCTCAGAGTAGTGTTGCAGGGTCTGAACGACACAGTGAAAAAAAAAGGAACAAGATTGCTTCGATGACAAGGGTATCCTCTCGCCGTAATGATTTGGTAATTAAAGCACTCCAGTGATGTTCAACACAGCCACTAAGCTCTGTAAATACTTTTCGGCGACCAAATCAGCTACCTCCTCACCCCCAATTCCGTGTCACCTTCTCTTGAGCAGTGTACACGAGTGCACTTACTTGCGGGTGTTTTTTTTTTTCGTGATTTGCTGGACAGGTACTTTGATCAACAGAGCCGTGAGCACCTTTTTTCTTTTGCTGCCCACTTCCTGAGAAGGATTCCACGCTTTACACCCCTCTGTTGTGTTTGATATCCATTCCCCCGATAACGTGGTTCTCATTGCGTTTCATTCTTTGGTTTGCGCTTTTCGTTTGCTGACGACGCAACAAAAAAGAAACCGCTGAAAATGGAGAACGGCTCCCGCTACGATGAGGATGAGGAGGAGGAGACGCTGCCCTTCGAGGGGCTGGATAAGGCGTCGGCCCTCCAGGAGTGCCGCGTCTTCAACAAGATCCCGCTGGACGAGGAACGGTCGATGCAGGCCATGACACAGGTGCTCTACCTCATGTCCATCGGCGTGCGACTGACAGAGGCAGAGGCCACCGACGTCTTCTTCATGTCTACAAAGCTGATGCAGTCGACCTACCCAAAGCTGCGCCGACTGCAGTACATCCTGATGAAGGAGCTGAGCCCGCTGGTTGAGCAGAGCTTCATTGCCTCGAATGCACTCATGATGGACATCAAGAAGAAGGGCGACTCGGATAAGAGCTGCGCGATTCGTGCGTTGTACTCAGTGATGGATAGCAGCATGTACAACTCGATGGATCGCACCATCGTGGAATGCATGACTTCGCGCAACCCAAGCGTTGTAACGGCAGCGCTCGTAACGGGCATTCACATGTCGCACACGCAGCCTGAGATGCCACGTAAGTGGGCGACGCAGCTGAACGAGGTGATGCGGGAGCGGTCAAAGGCGCAGTACCCTGCGATCGCCCTGCTGCACAAGATCCGCAACAATGATCGGCTTTCGGTAGACCGTCTCATTGAGGACGCTACGGCCGGCCGCATTCGCTCCTCGCTCGCGATCTGCCTCGTCGTGAAGATGTGCACAGAGCTCATGCGGGATGACTTCACCAGCTCCCTCGGCATCTACAAATTCGTTGTGTCGATGCTGCACCGCAGCGACATGATCGTCTTTGAGGCAGCCAAGTCGATTTGCTCGCTGCGCAACGTGTCCGACAAAGAGCTCACACCGGTTGTCACGGTGTTGCAGCTGTACCTCAGCTCGCAGAATCCAGTGCTGCGCTTCGCTGCTGTGTTCCTCATCAGCCGCATCTCGACCGCCCACCCCGCCGCTGTGGCGCCCATCAACGCCGAGGTGGAAGTGCTTGCTCTCGACTCCAACCGCATCATTGCAACGCTGGCCATTACATGTCTGCTGAAGACCGGAACGGAAGGGACGATCGAGCGTCTTCTCACTCAGCTTTCCTCGGGCAGCTACATGAGCGACCTTGGTGACGAGCTGAAGCTGACGATTGTAGACGCGATGCGTGTGCTGAACGCAAAATTTCCGAACAAGTATGAAACTCTGCTGGCCTTTCTCTTCCGCGCACTCAGCGATGAGGGCAGCAGCTCGCTGAAGCAAAGCGTGGTGGACGCGATGCTGGATATCTCGAAGTCCAACCCCAGCTCTAATGAAGTGGTTCTCACCCACCTCGCGGAGTTTATCGACGACTGCGAGTTTTCGCAAATTACAAAGCGAGTGCTCATGCACCTGGGTGAGGAGGTGCCGAGCTGCGCCAACCCACGCCGCTTTGTCCGCTACGTCTACAACCACGCCACACTGGAGAAGCCCGATGTGCGAGCGGTGGCGGTGACGACGCTGGCGAAGATCGCGGCGAACGTGCCGACGCTGCGCCGCTCTATTGTAGCACTGCTGAAGCGTTCCTGCAGCGACTCGGACGACGAGGTGCGGGATCGTGCCCTGCTGTACACGAAGCTGTTCCTGCAGAACGACGAGGTACTCGTGCAGACCTACGTGAACGACGTCGCCGCGGCCGTGTCGCAGCACCGCCACGCCTTGCGCGACGCACAGAAGACGAAGGAGCGGGCGGTGGATGGTGGCACGACGGAAGCGGACGTGATGGCCGCCGCGCTGGTGGCCTCGACGAACGGCTCAGGTGTTGGCGGGCTGCCGCCGGTGACGCCAGCCGTCCTGCAAGGCCGCGATGCGCTGCGCCACGTCCGGCAGCTGCGGGAACTTGGCGAACCTGTGAAGAGCACGGAGCCGGTCTTCCTCACGGAGTCGGACAATGAATACGTTGTATCAGTGATGAAGCATGTCTTCCCGGAGCACCTGGTGCTTCAGTTCAAGGTGAAGAACATGATGGAAGGCATGCTCTTCAAAAACGTGCTGGTGGTCACCAATACGGAGGAGCTGGAGGCGGAACCGCTCTACGCCATCCCCATCGAGAGCATCAATCCAGGCGAGTCGCAGTACGGTTACGTGGTGCTGCGCTATCTTGCTGGTGAGTTTCCGAGCGGAACGGTGGAAACAGTGTTCCGCTTCGCGATGGCCGAGGCTGGCGAGGAGGCGGAGGACCAGGATGAGTATCCGATGGAGAGTTTTGACGTGGACGTCAGCGACTTCATTTCCCCCATCAATCTCGGCAGTGAGATGGACTCCAAGTGGGAGGAGCAGGCGGCAAACGAAACGGCAGGCACCTTCCAGCTACGGTCGATGCGCAACCTGACCGAGGCGGCTCAGCAGCTTGCCAGTTTCTTCGGCATGTATATTGAGGGCGGCGTCCCCGAGAAGATCACCACGACATCGCACGTGTTGAAGATGGCTGGCGTCTTGGCAGATGAAGAGCACACACTGGTGCTGGTGCAGGCGAAGGTGTACATAGGGACAGATAACATTGTTGCCTTGACTCTGGCGCTGCGCGGTGGTTCGGCGGAAGAGCGGGAGTACTTAGCCAACGCGTTGCTGGGCTAATCAACGGGGCTTCCCGACTTGCTGTAGAACACCTTTTGTTAGTGTGTGCGTGTGTGTGTTGGTGTGTATGTGCTGCGGAAGTGGTAGTTGTGGTGGTTCGTTGCTTACATGTGAACCTCGCTTCTCTTCCTCTTTTGAGGTATTTACCCACTATTTATTTCTTGGTATGTTCTCTTTTTCCTCTTTGATCCAAATTGAAGAAAGCAGCAGGCGATGTGCTATCTGGGTGGGTTCAGACAGCTCGCGGAGGCGAGCGCGCCTTGCAAGAAAGGAAGCAAAGGAACAAAAAAAAAGAAAAATATCATTGATGACTGTTGCTTCTGTTCAGTGTTCTCTAAAGTGCACGCGGGTGTGTGTTATTTCTGATGTCATGCGTCTGCTTGCTCACGTGTTTTGTCTCATCGCTTCACTTTTTTTTTCCCCTTGGTGAGTCGACCACCTGGCACGATGAGGGAGTGAAGGAAGAACAAGAGGTGGAGGAAGGGTGGCAGGTCGCCCTGTGAAGCGCTGAACGCACTCCTCTTTCTTTTTTCCCCCTGTTTTCGGATGCCCAGCTCGCGTTGGCTGCATCAAGGCACCGGCAAGCTGCGGGCTTTTTGTTTCACCCCCTTGTTTTGTTTACCCTCGATTTGAATTATGGACCGATTTTGCAGACACAACCTCGGCTGCGTTGTATGTGTTTGCGGCGTGTTTTGATGAGTAAGAAGCGATAGTTGGACGCCGAATCAAAAAGAAAAAAGAGAAATCGAATAACGAGTATTCTTGGAGTGTGGGGGATGGGACACACCATGAGGCATTGAATGCAAAGCAAGAGTTGGGCCTTTCAGCAAATCAAATAACAAGTGTGCAAATCGCTTCACGTCGTTGATTTGCTTTCGTTTGATGTTGACTTTTCTTTTTCAGCTTATTTTGCCTCCGGTTGGGGCTTGTGATAAAAGGCGGTGGCGTCTCTGCTTCATTTCCGCATACAGTTCTTTCTGGCACGTGAACGGCTCTCATGTGTGGCTGTCCTTGCTGTGGTCTAACCTCTTTCCTTTTTGTGCGGAACACGAGCTGAGTGTTCTGCTGCGCTTTCCAAATTGAGCATCATGTCTGCACCGGTCGTTTTTTTCTTCATCCTTTCTTTTGTTGTTGTTGTTGTTGCTCTTTTCTTACGGTGGCTTTGTGCTTTTTTTTTTATCGTCAAAAATTGTTTGACGATGTGTCTGTCAGCGCAGAACAACAGTGGTGAGAGAAGTACAGAATTACCTTCTTGGCAGGAGCGCAAACAAGCACACACACAGCTCCGCTGCACCGCCCAAACAGCAACAGAAAGGAAGAACCCCCCAAAAAGAACGTAGAAGCACTATTGCCGTTTAGAGAGCTAGGCATATCCTGGATGAACAGTCGTTTGCAGCAGCAAGCGTTGCCCAGATCGCAGCGAGACAACTCTCCGCTTCCGGTGCCATGCAGTCTTTCCCACACGTCTCAAGGGTCTACCACCCGCGTAATTGGTGCAGATATCACAAATCGAAGTCCCACACCCACACCATTGCTACTCCCGGCTACATCCAAAAATCCTCAGCATCGCTCACCAACGGCGCCGGCCTCGACGAGATGTACACCGCCGACCGACAAAACAGTGGTGCTTTCGGATCCTTTGACACTCTCCATTTCTGTTGTTGGTGGAACGAGTAACCGTGAGAAGGTGGAGGCCCCCTTTCTTTTGCCCGCCTTCGAGCATTTCTTCGATGCTCTGGGAAAGGAGGGAGACAGTTTGATCGACGAGGCCCGGCAGCTGCCACGGCGCCGCTCTCGCTCACCGGCCGTTGCAGGAATATGTGCCGCAGATGAGATCGACGATTCCGCCGTGGAGGACGAAAAGGACATGCACCATGAGCGAGAGCTGCGCGCCCGTGAGGGCCGTGCCTCACCGCGTTCGGGTGGGGATACTCTGCAGAAGGACAGTGACATGCAGCTTCGACCACCACTGAAGCGCGCACGACAGCAATCCAACGCAGGACCGGATAGCGGCACTCCGCTTGTATGGTCCACCTGCGAGAAGAGAGCAGATGATGAAAAGCAGCTACTTGGGTTTCCCTTCAGCGCTGCGGGAAGGCCAGGCAGCGACGCAACCATTTGCGACGGCCATCACGCGAGTGCTTTCTTTACCCCGATCTCCGCAAACTTGCTGTTGTCTAACCTGGTGTGTCGCGACGGGGTCCCAACGGTTTCGCCGTCGTCTGCCGTTGAGTGTACAGCGTCTCCCTCGAGGCTGCGCGATGAATCGTCTGTCCTGACATCGGTTCCACCGCCGCCGCCACCCTGGATGCACACAGTCGCACAGCCAGAACTTCCAGAGCCGCAACGAGGCTCAGCGCACTTGTGCCTGTCTGCGCGCCTGCTCGACACAAGGACGCCGTCGTGGCAGATGCTGACGACTGCCGACCCCAGCACCACGAGTAGATCTGCCGGACTGCTGCTAACCACACCGCAAGGGGATCACAGAATGCGTATGATGAACGCGGTGGATAGCACCATCGTCTACTCTCCTAGCTCACTCGAGGACGTTAGCCCTATTTTGTGCCTTTCCGAGGACCACACCATGCGGCGTTGCAGCTCGTGTGGACAAGGACATCAACTCACTCCGTTGCACATGCAAAATGAAGAGGGCGATCGCCCACGCTGGAGTCCTCCCGAGTATCCTGGCTCCAACGCAGACGCTCCCTCCGTCGGTCACGCCCTCTTCCCACAGGTAAGCGGTGAAGAAGAAGAAGAAGAGGGAAATAGAAAGGAAATAGAGACGGATCCGCCATGCGCTGAGAACGCACCTCCGACCCACACCGTCCACTCGCAGTTGCGCGACGAGGCTCTGCACTTGGCATCGACCACGTTTGAAGAGATTCAGCGCAGTCTTCTCTGCTGGCAATAAGGCGGCGACGTCGCTCTTCTTCTTTTGTTCTTTCTTGTTTGTTTTTGGTTTTGCGACGTACGCACGTGCGCCTTCTGCTGAATCGCTACCATGAGAAAGACGCTTACCTCGGCAGAATGCTGATTAAATAATCACTGTACTCGCGGACAACCAGTGAGTTATGTGCAGCTCCTAATTGAGCAGCTACTTTCCAATCAAATGAAACCTGAATCCACACACACATATAAAGTGGAATGAAGGATGCGTGGTACCGTACGTAACAGTGGAACTCACTGCGTTTCAGTGAAAACCAGGGTGTTGGAACGTGTTCATCGAGGAGAGTAAGGATGAAAAAAGAAGTTACTATGTTGAGAGTCAGCTCAAACTGAATTGAATTTCGTTTCGCTTCTTCTTCACTTTTCTGAACCCCTCATTCCAAACCATTCTTTTGCGTGCTGTGTGTGTGTGTGTGTGTTGTTAAACGTCCTGGGAACGGGAAACCTTCTGCCCCTTTTCCTTTGGTGATACACCCCTCTCGTGCCACGTAACACGGCTAGGCAACTGCATCGAGGAAAGGGGAAGGCTGTCCCCATAGACCCACACAGGGAAACACAGACACCCACGAGAGAATCCCAAAGAAAAAGGAAGGGGACACACAAAATCTGTTGTCCGCAGTTGACAGTGATTTTCTTCACTCCTGCCTTCCGCTGACGCAGTTGTGCACCACAATATAGCATTCATAGAAGAGACACGCTGTTGAAGACGCATAGACCATACTGCCTCGCCGGGGAAGCAGGTTTCTTCCTTCATTCTTCCCTATAAAAACACATACACATAGAACCTTCTCATACACATCACACGTGAACGCCCCCTCGCAGCTCTCTCTCTCTCTCTCCCCATCATGCTCCACCGCTGTCTATTCCATCTGGCGAAGAAAAAAGGGCCACCGCCGCGTCGTCACGGGTTGCGCCGCAACGTGCGTCGGTCGGGCAGCAGCAGTGGCGGGGCTAGTGGCTCTGCAGCGGCAAAGCGCAGTGGTAAAGAACACCCCTCAGCGGCCGCGCTGTCTAAGGGCAGCAGCGCTACCAAGCAACTCTTCGACGAGGCTGGCACTGCTGCCGGGAAGGGAACTGGTGGGGAGACCGAGGCGGGTGCAGCAGCCTTGGGTACCTCTGCGTCTGCCGGTGCTGTCGCTCTCGTCTCGGACGAGTCGAACCACCCCCAGCCCAACTCTACTCGCCGCCCCCTCTACCGGCTGGCGACGGCGGTTGCGACAGTTGTGGTGCCGCCCACCACCAACGTGTACCTCCAGTCGATGAAACACCTGCTGACGCCAGCTGCCTCTCCTGGAATGGCAAGTGCCTCTATCGGGGACGCCGTCGGGTCTGCCACCCCTGCCGTGCCGATTGTGGAGGAGTACTACACGAGCAAGAAGGGCCCTCTCTTCGCCACCGCCGTGGTGGCAGGCACCAACGCCGTGAAGCAGGTCAGCTCTTTAATTCCATTTTGTTACCCCACCCCCATTCAGCGCTGCTCCTTCACCTTCCGACGCCGGCAAGTCGTGCAGGCTCCTCGCCCGTCCCAGATGCCACACCGCGTGGTGCTTCGCCGCCGCACCTCCGCCCCTGGCCCTACGCCGAACCGGCCGGAGTACAGTGTGCTCTACTGCTTCTGCACAGTGGCGACGGAGAGCAGAGCCGGTGTTGAGATGGAAGCTCTCACGGGTGCCGCCATGGCGAGTGTGACACTTTACGACATGCTGAAAGGTCTGCCCGGTGCACAGGAGGATGGATTGAGCTTGGGCGAGGCGTTTGTGTTGGCGAAGCGTGGCGGACGCAACGACTTCACAAAGCTGCTTATGTCGGAACCGGCCCGCCCACTTGTGGAAAGCGGCACCCGTAACAGGGGAGAGATGCTGGCCACCCTTTCCTTAAAGAGCTCCACAGATGCAGGGACAGGCAACGCCGCCACGACAGCAAGCCAAGCAACGAACGCGGCGAGTGCAACAGACTCGCCCCCAACGCCGCCAGAGAATAACACAACGCCGCGGCAACCCTCCAATGGCGCTGACGACAGCGGCGACGACACTGCAATGCAGCGTGTCACCCGCCGCGCAGTCAGTGCAGCCGCCGCCACCAGCGAGTACGAGGAGGGTCAGGACCCGAACTTGCCGGGTGAAACCGGTGCGTGGTGGCGCACTTCCAAGCACGAAAAGCGTCTCCAGGAACTGTACCCGAGACGCAAGTACGTAGAAGGTTCACGGCTTGTTCCTACAGCACCGTCCACCACAGCAGAAGCCGTCCCACCGCCAAAAGAAACAGTCGCCGCAGGACCGTCGGCCTCCAAAGCTCCCGTAGACGAACCGGCACCGCCACCCAAGCCGAAGCACGTGTCGAAAGCCAGCATCATCCGCGAAGGTCGCTCGGTGACGTCCGCCGCAAGCGCAAAGGGCGCGCTGCGTGCCGCGCGTGAGGCAGCCGCTCATAAAGAGGGAGAAGCAGAGGTGGCAGAGGGCGAGGACGGAGACGCCGAAGCCGTCGTAAAGCAGCGACGCCCGGCAAGGAGTCGGCTTGCGAAAAAGTCAGGACGCGGTGTTGTGGCTGCCGCAGACGATGTCGACGACGCCCCAGCAAAGGACATGACACCCGATGAAGAAGCAGCAGAGGAAGATGAGGAAACGCACGACGCGGACGACGACGTTGAGCAGGGCAAAGAGGGCAAGAGGGGAAAGCGGGGGTCGCCGTCTAACGCAGCGGCGCACAAACCTGCCAAGATAGCCGCGAAGAAGCAAAGCGCGGCAGCAGCAGCCGCCCAGCGACGTCAGCAAGCGGTGAAGGCGGCAAAAGAAGCAGAGGCAGAGGAGGTGAATGAGGGTTTGGAAGAGGACGACGCAGCGGAGGAAGAAGAGGTTGCAGTCACGGCGACTCGCAAGTCATCCCATGCCAATACAGCCACCTCCACGAGACGCCACAGTAAAACCAGCGACGGTAGCGCACATGCAGCGAGCCCAACTTCAAAAAGTAATGGAACGGCTGCAGGTCGCAAGCAGCGCACGGCAGCTGCAGCGGCGCTTACACACAAAAAAGGTCGTGCCGTCGACATGGAGGATGAAGACGGGGCGCAAGAAGACGTTGTTGGCGACGACATGGCGGAAGGTGAGGAGAACGATGACGCTGACACTAGTGAGGCCCTTCTTGAGGAGGAGGAGGAGGAGGAGGAGGAGGAGGAGGAACCAGCTGAGACTCGTCGTACCAAGTCCGTCAAGCACACCACCGCTACGGTAACCTCGTCGAAAAAGAAAGCGAGTGGAATGCGACCGGTGCAGCACAGCTCGTGGGACGAAGGCACACGGAAAGAGGGCCGCGACGATGACGCCGAGGCAGAGGAAGAGGAAGAATCCGCAGGTGAGGGTGAGGAAGAAGTGAAAGAAGTTCCACCACTACCACCGATGAAGAAAAAGACGAAGAAGATAGTCAAGCGCACCATTCCGAAGCGAAGGTAACACAGACAGCCAGACAGGAGTCACCTTCCCGCCCCTTCCCCCTCCCCCCTTGGTCAGCCCGGAAAAGGGAAAAAAGCAAGAAACGCCTTTGCCCGTGTGGCACTGACGGACGGCATCGCCACCTTTTTTGTTTTGCTCCTTCCCATTACCAGCGAATCTAATGCTCGTCTCACGTCGGGAAATGACAACCTCCCCAGCTCACTTCCACCTGTACCAAGCCCCCCAGCTGTCACGATCGCAATAGACATGAAGCGTCTCTTTATTTTCCTTTCCTTGCCACCAGAAAGAGCGGTATATTCAGGGCTGAACATGGGATGATCGCTCATGAAATACGGAGAAAACAAGCTGGCCTTTCACACTTGACAAGATGCATATCTAATGCGCTTTGTAGGAAAATCACGCAAACATTTCGCTTGACCTCAACTCGCAACGCATGAGAACGGGTTTACCACTAATATAGCACCACTGCTAACACTACGTTAGACCTTGACATCGTCACTGTTACTGGTGCCAACACCCGAATTACCATACACAGTAAAAAAAGTGCTTTTCATCACAGCAGCAAATGACCAGCGAAATCCGGAAAAAAGAAAAGCGAGCCCACAAAACGAGAACGCACGCATTCCGCGCCGACACTTCACGCTACACCGACTACAACCTCCTTTTTTACTTTTCACCGCTTTGCTACCCACCTACGCCATCCACCCCCGAGAACAGACTTCACAGTAACAACAACAAAAAAAGAACAGCTGCGCACTACCCAACGTACTGCAAGGTAGAAGATCGTCCTCAAATACTCCCAATCAGTCAAACGCAAAACTGTTTTTGTACCCGCGGTACCACACTCACAAACAGCTCACAATGCTGCTGAGCCTCTCGCTGGTTTCGGCCTGCCGCAATCCCAACACAAATCACACGCCGGTTTGCGCACCGTTTTCTACCAACAGCAATCTCAGATTAACAATCCGCGTGCGGAGGCTGTGCGTTCTCGCTGCCACGACCGCCCTACTTGCCGTCGCATGCCTACCCGCACCATCCAGTGCGAGCGTGGAGTGGGTGGTGCAGCAGGTGCAGGTGCTGCACCGCCATGGCGCGCGCTCCGCCGTGCCTTCCTACAATACTACCGCGATCTGCGGCGCCACGCCGTGCGGGTACCTGAACCCGGAGGGTGAGCAGATGATGCTGAACGTCGGTAGTTTTCTTCGTCAACGTTACAACCACGACACCACCGTCGTGGACGAGCCCTTCATATCGTCGGAGAACTACAACCTGGACGTCGTTTCCTCCCGCTCCACCGACATGCTCCGCACCATGCAGAGCGCTGACCTGCTGCTCGCTGGTCTTTTCCCCAACCGCAGCCGCCTCATCCCGGTTGTTCATACCACCGTGTATGACGAGGACATGCTTCTGAACACCTACGCACAACCGTGGGTCACACTGTATGGCTCGTACGCGACTTCTGCGCAGCTGGCTCGCATGAACCCTATTGTGGACGCCCACTTCCCCAACTTTGCCGACCTCACCGCGCTCGGTGCGTCGCTGAGCAGCGAGGGCTACTGCAGCGACTACACCACGCGCTGGAACTGTGCTTCTATGCTGTGGGACATTGCCGCGGCGAAGAAGTCCATCGGTGCGCTGCCCCCGCTGGCCGCCACGCACTACAAGGACCTACAGGAGACGATGGCGGCGTACTACCGCTACATGTGGTACTATAACGAGAGCGATGAGTTTGTGGTTCAGCAGGGTGGCCGCGGCCAGCCCTTCCTGGAGCAGGTGGTGAAGAACATCAACAACTTCCTCGCCGGTACCAACAAGTTCAAGGTGATGCACTACAGTGCACACGACACAACCCTCGGCCCTGTCTGGGGCACGCTTGGCGACAGCAGCATCAACGGCGTATTGCCGCCCTACTCGCAGATCCTCGTGCTGGAGCTGGTGAAGCATGCCACGAACGGCACCTACGCCGTGCGTGTGCTGCGCGGGTGGCCCGGGCAGAGCCCCGACACCAACTTCACCTTCTCCTGGGATCCGGCGTGGCAGCTGCAGTGCCGCAACAGCGCTGGCGCCAAGTACAATGCCACCGACAACATGTGTCTGGTCGCCGACTTCCAGCGCTACGTGCAGTCCACCGCCGGCACCAGCCCGCAGGGTATGTGCCTGCTGAACTCCGAAGTCAAAGAGATGCTGAACTGCCCGGCCCTCTCTGAGGAGCTTGCCGGCACCGCCAAGCTTTCTGTCTCGTGCGCGTGGTACCGCGGACTCTGCCCCGCCTACTCCTGTGAGTCCGGCTACGTGCTCAACGCCGCCAACTCGCTCTGCTCGTGCAACTCCGCTTCCTGCTTTACTGCCGGCAGCGCCAACACGCCCGTGGCGGTCACGGTGCACCTGTCCGGCGTCTCCAGTGGTGCCACCGCAGGCATCGCCATCGCCACCTTCGCCGTCGGCGCCATCCTCGCCGCTGCCGTGACGATGCTCCTCGTCACGTTACTGCGCCGCCGCCGCCCCACCTACACGCAGAAGTACTACGCAGACGGCCGCCCTTTGCATGACAACGACGGAGTGTAAGCGCCCCACCCAACCTTACCGTCAGCCCTCTTCCCTTTGTGGTGCTCTGTGTGTTACCATAACCGCACGCGGGGAGTACTCATGGAAAGAGCACGGAATGCAAAAGGCGCACCGGATGTTTACACGAGAACGTACGCTCAGTTTATAGAGTGTATCAAAGAACTAGAGACGACCCGCTGTTTGCCGCGATTTGCTGTCCAAAGCTATAGCAGACCCGGATGATCTGACGTCAGCACCGGTTCTTTCCCGCACTATCCCTCTCTTCATCTTCGCGGCACCCCTTGCTAAGTATCGCCTTTGCGTTTTCTTCCTGTTTTCTTTTCTTTTCTTTTCACCCTCCCTCTTCTGTTTTTCTGTTTGTTTTGTCAGTGGCGCCATTTAACCGATAAGAGTAGATCCACCACCTTACTAGCCTTTCTTAATATTCCTTTTTTTACTCTTCTGTTCTTTTACCCCTCTCTCTTTGTTTCTGAGTTTTTTTTTATCTGATGGCGCTGTGGACTACTCTGCGTTGGGCAACAAGCTGCCCACGGCGTGTTTCACCGCAGAGTGTGCCTCCGATGTTGCCTCGACTCCGCACCACACACCCTTCAGTGTTGAAGTGCTTTTATTTACCTTTACCTGTTCTGTTTTTTATTAGCTTTTAAGTGATTAACTGTTCTCTTGTTGTTTTGCGTGGGCCTGCGTGCTTCGTCTGTTGATGAAGCGCACCCACCAATGCTAAACGTGCGCGCCACCTCGTTGCTCTACACTATGGTCTTTTGTGTTTACTTATTAGGTAGCACACACGCACGCCCTAAGCACTAACATTAAACAGAGCACACGAGCACGTGTGTGTGTGCAACGGCGTAGCTTGCCGCTGGGAACTGAGGCTTCCAAATGTTGCAGTGGACTCGTTCCCTCTATTTTCTTTCCCTTTTCTTTTCTTCTTCCTCTTTTTTTTTTTCTGTGCGACGTGCCAGTGGGCACGAGTCCGAGCCGCGCCTGCACGCCTCGCTGTGCGCGCTCCCCCGCACCCTTTTTGTCGTTACCGTTGTTGTTGGGTGTGCGGAGCATGCGGGACGAGTGGAGGTGAACCTTCGAGTTGGTACCCGACACTCCTTTCCCGATGGTGCGCCTGCACGCACACGTCGGTCGGACGACGCCAGAGTCGTCCACCCACGCGCGGTCGAGCCAGGTCTCGTCACTCGGCACTGCTGCATCGAGTGCTGTGCTCTTTCTTTCTCTTACATTGTCTCATTTTCTCATTTTTGCTTTGATTGGTAAGCGCTCGGCGTGTGGATGACGTGCGTACTCTCTTTGCCGCATTGACGATGCTTTTTTTTTTCTTGTAACAGAAGTGTGTGTTTTGCTGTAGCCGTTTCGGTTCTTTTTTTTTTTAGATGGTACGAAATCAGCAGTAACCAAGAAAAGGTGTGTAGGTTCGTGGTTACCACCCGATGTGTCGTATGCGGTGGATCGCCTTTTTTCTCGGCCATAGTGAACGCAGTACTGGTTTTTGTTTTAGTCCACTTCGTGCATTCACATTCCAGAGTTCTCGAAAAACGAGAGGAGACACGTCTGATTTATCAGAGTGTCGATCGATGGTGCACCGGCGGCATGTGAAGGTGGTGCTGTGTCGCTGTGAGGCTGGTTTTCCTTTCGGTGCCTCACAAGAACGCAAACTTGGGCAACTTCTCCGCGCTTCACTTCCCCGTTGCGTCTGTGGGTTCCACAAACGTCACCGTTCCCTCCCCCACCTTTTCCCTTTGTATTGTTTCTATCACCTTCCGGTAAATGCAAAGAAGTGAAGTGCTTTCTTTCTGAACTTTCTCCTACAAAAGTGTTCATACGGCGTCAGTGCATGAAGCCGGACTTCGCTAGACAATGGATGAGGTCTGCCGCTATCTTCTCCATTTTTTTTTCCGACTATCTCGTATAGGGGAATCGCTGTGTGACGGGTTTGCGTGACGCCAGTGGGGTACACGCATGTGGCATCTCACATCTGTAATTGTTTCCGGCTGCTGTGATAAGCGAATCCTGGTGAATAGCCTTTACTTGTTGTCCCTGTTTCGTTAGCTCTTCACTCACTCTCTCCTCCTCCGATACCTTTCTTCCTCGTGTGGACATATACGTGTGTGTTCGCTGCGCTGCAAAATCTCCTGTTTATTATTATAATTATTCAATTCACTGATATGGTTGGTGTGCGGTTCTTTCAAACAATGCGCCCTAACCCGGTGCGTTTTCTCGCCGCTCAGTCTTTACTGTCTGCACGGCGAGTTCCCTTAGGCGTCGCTGCCGCCTCCACTCTTCCCCAAGCCTATACCACTCCAATCCGCTGCTTCGGGTTGAAGATGCCTGCCTCCAGGACGAACTGTGCGCAGCCTAATGAGAAGGACGGCTCCAAGGATAGGTCGGAGTCGGAGTGGAAAGCGACGCTAACGCCAGCAGCCTACCACATTCTCCGGGAGAAAGGTACAGACCCTGTTGGTGGTGTTTACGACGACCTTTTCGATGAAGGCGAGTACGTGTGTGCCGCATGCAAAACACCCTTGTACACATCTGCAATGAAGTTTGCATGTGGATGTGGATGGCCAGGATTCTGGGACTGCATCCCAAAGACGGTCCGTGAGCAGCCGGATAAAGACGGCCGCCGTGTGGAAATTGTGTGTAATGCGTGCAACAGCCACCTCGGCCACGTCTTCCGCAATGAGGGCTTCAAAAACCCACCGCCGAACGAACGCCACTGCGTCAACAACACATCCATTATCTTTGTTCCAGCACACAGCAGAAAGTGAAGGGATGAAACAGGTGAATTCTCTTCTGCAATTTGATAATAGGGCGCTCGTTATTCTTGCTGACTATACACTCCACTAAAGACGAAGGGCAGACGACCCCGTTTTCTTTCCGCCTCAGGTGCTCCCACACCAATGAGTGACAGAGGTTGGCAAATACCTGTGGGCTCTATATACAAAGAAAAACCTGGGTGTCCACTTTTTCTTTGTGTTTATTGCACTTTTGTTGTTTTTGTTTTCTTCTCTTTTGTTTATGTTTGACATGATGGACCTGCCCCGTTGACAGAGGCGATAAACCACAAATTTGATGAAGTACCCTTCCGCCAGCATCGATGAAGTCAAATTCGATAGAAATCGCAGCACCGAAGACATTTTTCAATCCACTATCTCGTGTGTACGTGTTTTTGTGTGTGGAAACGTCTGCCCCCTCCTCCCCCCCCCCTACACATCCTTTTTTTGGGGTGGGGGGAAGGGTAGATTAACTTTTCCTGACGGTTGTCTTCGGCCATCTCAAAGCTGCTTTCAATCATCGCTTACATTTAGTTTTCATGCTTATTTGCTTTTCCTGTGTCAGTTGATTTCCTTACCCTCTCACACCTTGGTGATCTGTGTCCCCATAACGGTATTATAGCGGCGTTGTCGCCTTTCACGCAGTCACCTTGAAGCTCATCGATTCCCATTGCGCGAAGCGCCACTGCAGTTGTCGAAGAAGAAACTCTCTTCCACGAAGCGGCAGCCAGCGTCATTGGATCATCTCTTCATTCACAACGGTTTGTTTCCTTCTTTTTGAACTTTGTTCCTCTTCCCTCGGCACTTGTTTACAGCACACCTCACGTGCATGTGCGCAGCACGAAGACTACGACCGACGTTGTAGGGCCATAACTCTTCGCGGTTTCGTAACTCCTCCTCTTCCGCCTCCGAATTCCTCTCTTTCCGTCCCTGCACCGTGTGCGCCGTTGTAACAATCAGTGTGTACGCGCAGAGCCGCTCCTTATTATTGATTTCTGTTTGTCTGCTTGTGCATTTAGCCATGTCGAGTGATCTCAATCAGCAGTTAGAGGCGATGTATGAGGGCAAGCTTCTAACAGAGGAGCAGGTGGTGCAGCTGTGCAGCCGATGCAAGGACCTGATGTTGGAGGAGGGCAACATCGAGACGGTGTACGCCCCTGTCACCCTGTGCGGTGACATCCACGGTCAATTCTACGATTTACTGGAGCTGTTCAGCAAAGGTGGGCGAGTGCCTGAGACGTCGTACGTCTTCATGGGTGACTATGTGGACCGCGGCTACCACAGTGTGGAGACGCTGCTGCTGCTGCTCCTCCTCAAGGCTCGCTACCCAGACCGCATCACTCTGCTGCGCGGCAATCACGAATCACGGCAAATCACGCAGGTGTACGGGTTTTACGACGAGTGCTACCGGAAGTACGGCGGCGCGAACGTGTGGCGCTTGTGCACAGAGCTGTTCGACTACATGCCACTCGGTGCGGTGGTCGAGGAGGACATCTTCTGCGTGCACGGCGGTCTCAGCCCGCAGATCACGACGCTGGACGAGGTGCGTGTGCTTGACCGCAAACAGGAAGTGCCGCACGAAGGTCCGATGAGCGACTTGCTCTGGTCTGATCCTGAGGACATCGAGGGCTGGAGCGTCAGTCAGCGTGGTGCTGGCTTTGTGTTCGGCGCCGACGTCGCGAAGGCTTTTAACCAGCGCAATGGCCTTAGTCTGATCGCCCGGGCACACCAACTGGTGCTGGAAGGGTACAAGTCCATGTTCGATAACAACTGCTGCACGGTGTGGTCGGCCCCCAATTATTGCTACCGCTGCGGCAACGTCGCATCGATTCTCGAAGTAGGGGAGCGCTCGCGGGTGGATCGCAACGTGGTGTACTTCACTGCCGCCACCGCCGACGCGCGGGGACACTTGGCCAAGCAGCCTCCTCCAGAGTACTTTTTATAATTACCCTTATGAGTCATTGTTTGTGCCAGGACCATGTACGGAAGGATAGAAGGCATGCATGTGCATTATCAGAAGGTCGTCGGCTTGAAATGACGAATGCTAAACAGGAGAACCTCAAAGACAATCTTCAGTGCTTCTCCTCGCTGCGATCGGGATTTCGCACAAAGAGGGGTTTTCGATGCAGTTCGCCCCTCCCTACCTCCACCCCAACACGCGTTCGCAGTGTTCCACTCTTTGGTTGCGGATCACCACTCATCTTTTGGTGTTATTGTTGTTTGTTGGTGTTGTCGCGATCGTCACGCGGTGCTCACCAGTGGTCCATGGGCTCGTTCGACGTGACGGTGACGAAATGCGCGAGAACCTCCCTCTGTTTTTTTTTCTTTCTTTCTTCCGGTGTGTTTTTTTCCATTTCTCCACATCATGTTGGCCCTTCCCAGCTTTGCTTCCCAATTCCCTCCTTCTCATTTCTCACAAATCCACAGACTTCGAACGTGGCCATCCTGAGCGTACTAGCCGTGTGTATCGTATCCATTCACATCGAATTTTTGTTGTGGTTACTGTTTTTTTTTTCTTTGTGTGCCTTTCTCCTCACATACTCCAGCCTTAGCTATCTTCACCACCGTGCGTACCCACGTCGCGCAGGCTCGTCGATTTAACTGTGTCATCCAACTGAAACACGACGCCTTTTTGTTCTTTTTTCTTTTGTTTTTCTCCAAACGTCACAGCTGTCTTGTGTACTGCTCTTACGCTCTCGCGGCATTTCCTCTCTCCTCTTTTTGGTTGTTGTGGAATTGCGCAAACTCGCTAAACGGCTGGCCATGCAGCGACTTACGGCGCGCTACGCCGTCAACGCGGCGCGGCCGCAGGTGTCGCGCTCGTGGACATCTAAGTTCGGTGCATACTGGGCTCAGCAGTGCCCCTGCCGCTTCACTACCTCGGTGCACCTGTCAGCAGCGGACGAAGTTGCCGCCAAGGCCGCGGCGATCGCGAAGCCGTGGGTGGCGCCGCCGCACAACCGGTCGGTGGCAAACTGGCTGTACATCAGTGCGGCCTGCGTCGGTGGCGTCGTATGGTTTGGTGGCGTCACCCGCCTAACGGAGAGTGGGCTGTCCTTAGTGGAATGGAAACCGATCAGCGGCGTGCGGCCGCCGCTGTCCGATGAGGAGTGGGAGCAAGAGTTCAAGCATTACCAAAAGTTCCCGGAGTTTCAGCAGAAACCGGACATGACGATGCGTGAGTTTCAGTTCATTTTCTTTTGGGAGTGGGCCCACCGTGTGCTGGCCCGCAGCTTGGGTTTGGTGTTTGGTGGCCCACTCATCTATTACGCAGCATGTGGACGCTTCAAAAACAATGGCAAGTTCCTGGCGGGTCTTGTGGGGATTCTGGGCCTCGGTGGGGCGCAGGGATTTATGGGCTGGTACATGGTGAAGAGCGGCCTGGACGACAAGATTTTGGAGGAGCGGCGCAAGGCCACCGTCTCTGCCTACCGCCTCGCTGCCCATTTGGTGCTGGCCTTCACCATTTACTCCTTCATGCTCCGCATGGGCTACGGGCTGAAGTTGCCCGTCATGCCGACGTTCCCGCGATTTGCGAAGGTCCAGCTGTGGTCACGTCTGTCCTTTTCCATGATGTTTCTGACGGCAACGTCAGGGGCGTTTGTGGCAGGCCTGGATGCGGGTCTGATGTACAACGACGACTTCCCGTGGATGGCAGGTGGCGTCTTTCCACCATCGGACCACCTCTTTACGCTGCAGCCAGCATGGCGCAACATCTTTGAGAACCCGTCCATGGCCCAGACAATCCACCGCGTGATGGCGGGACTCACCTTCCTTGCGATCACGGGACTCAACGTGGCTGCGTCACGCCGCCGCGGCTTCATTCCGCGCCCGGTCTTCCGCAGTCTCATGTACGTGAACACGGCGCTGCTGGTTCAGGTTGGTCTGGGCTTCTGGACCGTGATGTCGACTGTGGACATCCCGGTAGCTGCGGCGCACCAGATCGGTGCCCTGATACTTCTTTCAACGCTGATTCGCATGTGCGCTATGCTGGGCAGCCGCGGTGTCATTCTGGCTTAGGCGAAGGGAACAACAACAACAACAAAAAAGAGCCGTACTGGAACAGTCTGCCTTTTAGGGCATTACAAGGATGTGGGATTGATGGGTGCTGCTGTAGTGGAGTGAGGGAGAAAAGGACTCTGTTTCTTGTGTGCGAACGCCCTACGCTCTCGTAGCGTGAGGTGCTGTTGAAAACAGACCATTTGTGTTGTGAGTTGGGGCTTGTTGATCTCTTTCCGTGGGTGTGACGACGAGCATCCATAACAACTTACTGTCAAGATGTACGCGCTTTTCGTTTGCAAGGAAAAGTGTGCATGTATATACGTGTGTGTGCTTGTGTGCTTCTTTGCTTGGTCAGTCAGGGACCTTCAAAACATGAAAACAAATTACTCTTTCAGTCACTCTGCGCAGCGTAGGCGCACCACAAAGGCACTTCGTAGGCGAGGCCATAAACCTACACACAAAAAAAAAGGAAACGCTCTGAATCAAAAGAACAAGTGGAAGCTAAAAAGAAGGCAATGAATCGACGTCAACGCGGATGTACACCCTGCACCACGTGCTTCCTCATCAGACTGCGTGTATCGGTGTGTGGGTGAGCTGAGATGGAGAAAAACAATCGAGTGTGGGAAGAGTCGACGAAGTGTGAATGTGCGGATGTGGATGTATGTGGATCACACCATCGGAGTGCCCCTTGGCGCGCTTGCGTTTCACAGGTGTTTCCTCGTGTCTATTGTTCCGCTTTCATCTCATATGGCTGCAGGACACTCCATCCTCAGCTTCTGTCATCGCCTTCTTCCCTCCTCCCTCGCCAATCCCCTGTCCTTGTTTTGAGAAAAAAAAAAGAACGCAGAACACGCACATCAACCGAGTTGGTATTTCACAATACTCTGCAAACGCATAAACTCCCCCTCCGTCGTTTCCTCACGACTTCACTACTCAGCAATGCCGCACCAATCGAACAGAGTACGCAGAACGCGACCTGGCAGCCTCGACCTCTTCTCCTGTGTCGCGGTGTGGCTTCTGCTCACTGATGTCCGACACGGCGCCGCGCTAATGGGGCAGCAAACATGTCCCGTTACGACAGATGCCATTACAATGTCGGCGTGGTGCACGGCGCGTTTTGGCGGCAGCGGCGGCATTCTCACGGCGAGTGCGTGGGATAAATACCGCACGTCGTTCTCGTGCATCTGCAACGGCAACGCAGATGCCAAGCTCACGATTACGCGGGCAGCATCGTTACAGCAGCGAGCGAGCGCGGGTACACACACCAGCAGCTCACCGAGAACAACTACCGCTGCCTTGGCACCTGCCGACACGATGTCTCCTTCGTTAGGGAGGCCCCCGTCAATAGCTGGCAGCCGAACTTCATCCCTGGCTTCCTCCTTTGAAGAGGGAGGTGAGGATAGCAACATCTTGTTTTCCAGCGGGTACGACAGCGAGCCCAGCGCATCCACAGCAGCTTCATCGTCGAAGCACTTGAGTTCGTCCTCATGGAGCCCTAATGTGACTGGGCTGTGCAGCTGGGCAGGTGTGTTTACGGATTACCCGGACGGAGTGCAGTGCTTGGCGACCACCGGCATCTGTCCCGTCTCGTGTGCCATCATGCCACCCAATTTGTGTAACAACGCCCACACGAACAGTGAAACATGCAGCTCTAGCAGCGCCTACATGGTGTCCTACACATGCCTCACCTGCAACGGCCGAAACTTCACCATTAGTTCCACCGGCGCGAACAGCTGCACGCGCTACTACTCCCAGTCGGATACGTGCAACGCACAAAGTGCGTGCAATGGGCATGGCTGTTGTGTGGGCACCACCACCGATTCCGGCAGCACCAGCACCACCTGCACATGCTTCAGCGACAGCACGAACGGGTACTACACCGGCACCTCGTGCAACACCTGTCAGGCCGGCTACACGGTCAACTCGGCCAACCTGTGTGTGGTTTCTAACAGGGTGCAATACATCTTGGCGTCCATTGCGAAGACGTGGACAATGGTGGCGCCGAACATGGCGGTGCTCTTCCTTTTTGTCATCTTTGGTGTCACACGGAAGCTGAACGCGTCAGACCGGCCATTCGACCTGACGGGGCTGCGCCGTGCCAATCTGTCCACCGTGCAGGTGGCGCGGCGGCGTCAGCAAAGCCTCTTTCATTCCAAGTACATCCCCATGCGACCGGCAAAGAGTCGTTCCTTCGCCAACCCGCACCAGCCACAGACCCGTGGGCCGCCTGCTTTTTAATTTCTGTCACCCGCCTCGTTGAAGGCGGTTGCTTTGCCTTTTTTTTTTTGGTGCCTTCTCTCCTGCACAGTCCTGTGGGTGTGTTCCCCACTTGCGTCTGAAAAAAAAAAAAGGGATAGACTGCGTGGGCGAGGCTGGCTGGCGTCGAGCGCTCGCGGGTCCGGGAAAGAAAAAAACCTGGGGTGGCCGGCACCCCGGTCCGAAAACGCCCCTTTCCCCCTCCTTTCAAACCACTCCCTCCCCCCCCCCCTCCCATACCGGAGCTTCGTGCCGGGCCATCATCCACGACAGGAAAGGGTCCTCCATCCTGTGCCAAGGCCTTTTTCCCGGGCAGGGAGGGGAATGGCGGGCATACTGAGGCGTGAGGAGGAGGGGGGGGTTTGAAGTTTACTGCTGCGCCCAAGGCACACGCGGGGGGGAGGGGGGACGGGACGGCGTTACGGACCCGCGCCGCCTGACACGCAAACGCTTGCCTTTTCTCACCCTCCAAGACCTTTGTGGTGGGTGTTAATTTCGTGTGGCTGTTCGCAAACACGAGGAAGAGAAAACCAAGAGGGTGCATCCCCCCTCCTCTAAAGGCGTGAAATGTTGGTCGAAAATATGCACACAATAACAGAAAACAAAAAGAAAAGATATACAGCTCTACATGCAGCGTCTTCGCTTGCTGGACAGCATACCGCCCTGCTACAGCTCCTCCTCAGCCTCCCTCTCGCAGTAGTAGTCTTCGATGTAAGCCGGCTCTTCACCGGGACCGATCGTCGCCTGTCTGTAGTTATGAGTCATGACCGCATCTGCGATTTCCCATAGCTCCTCACGGCGCGGGGAGTAGCGTGTGCGGTAGGCAAGGTCACCCCACTGCCGTCCGTTGCTCGGCATCACCAAGTCTGCCCGCGGGGAGTCGCACGCGATCAGGCCGCCGCCCAACTCTTGGTGCGGCGCACGGCTGGAGTGCCGCGAAGCATCCGCAGATGGCGGGGTGCCTGTTTGCTGGGTCCGTGTGGAGCGCGCCTGCGGCTCTGTGAGTGCCGAGTGCTGGGGCGGAGGCGGTGACGGAGGAACACGCCGGGGTCCGGCAGCGTTGCTAGACTCCGATGGCGCACCGCTGTTTGTGCGCGCCGCAGCCGCGTAGCGTCGGAGCGACGAATGAGCGGCACCTCCTTCCTTTCTCTCCTGCAGCTGCGACTGCAGCCGCTCTTCCTCGCAGGGTGTGCGACGGTGCTGCGTCACATCCGGTGCCGTCCCCGCCCGGTGCCTCTCCACCTTGTCGTACACGCCCGATACGTTTACAAGACAAGCAGTGCCGCGCTTCGGTGCGTTAGAGCTCTGGGCAGAACTGCCGGGGTAGGACTCACTCGGCGTCGGCATGTGTGCGAAGCGGAGTGGTGCCTCGCCGTGGTCCACATCCTCGTCCTCAAACTCCGAACGCTTCTGCGGCTGCTGTGGCAATGGCTTTGGGGATGTACGCTGTAGTGCAACGGCTTTGGCCAGCGCACGGGCAGAGTGCACGCATGGCGTCGTACCAGTGCGACGAACTGTGTTGGCAACTGCCAGTGGGGGAGCGGCGGACTCGTGCACCGCCTCTCGCGCGGCCCCCTGCGGCCGCATCGGCTGCCTCAGCAGAGGTGTGGCGGACGCCTGCGGAGAGGATGCGTTGCTGTGCTGCGGAAGCTGGGGAGAGGCACGCGGCGCAGCAGCGCTCACAGGAGCAGCAGCAGCAACACCACCGGCAGCACCAGCACCGAGAGCTACCTCGGGAGGTGTATAGACGTTCTCGCCCGGTGCTGCACGACCAGGCACCGGATGGGCTGAAAGCGACCACCGCGCTGCTCCTGGCTGGCACGGGCTGTGGCCATCCGGTTGCATCGCAATCACCGACTTCCACCGCTGCGGCGTTGGCGAGTCTTTCGAAATGGCGAACACGGCGTGCTGCACAATGCACGTATCTTCGAGCGTGACCGTCAGCCAGCAAGGAACGCTGCTGTTAGCAGCTGAGCCAGCCACACACGCACGTAACATGTCGCGCAGGTAAGAACCACACTCGACACCAGAAGCGATGTTGACACGCTCCGCAGCAACAGAGAAAGCCTGACACACGTACACAGCACGCACGTACGGCTCCGCTGCAGCGTCTTCGGTGCTGGCCTGTGCTGCACGTTGCACGTAGTGGGCGGCTTGCAGGCAGACCTCCTCCGAGGCAGCCACGCACAGCCGCGCACGTTCCTGCGGTTCGATACCAATGGAGAGCACACGAGAGTTCATTGCGGAAATTGCAAAGGGAGTTCTTTTTTTTTTGTTATTGATGTGTGTGTGTGTGTGTGCGTAGACTCCAAAAGAGACAAAGAAAAAACGGGTATGGTAAGAACAAGGTGCGGAAAAAAGAAGGGCACTCTATGGCACTGTGGTTGCTGCTGTTATGTCGAAGAACGGTGATGACGTCACAGGTTCTACAGACGGCTCGCGAGCGTGAGAAAGTGAGAGGGTTGAAACAACAGAAAAGAGAAGACTAGAAAAGACAGCGATTGGAAAAAAAAATGTAGGAACTCCTCGTCGCGAGACTCACACGCGCAATGTTCAGATTACGTGCTCTTGGCCTTCTTTTTTTTGTTGTTGTTGGACATTCCCCACGGCAGCGTTGTAAAAAGCTACACTTTCTCACGCTACCTTGCGGCCTCCGTAGCGAGATGTTGGAGCACACACACAAAAAAAAAAAATGGCGTCGCAAAACGAAGACTGCTTTCCTCTCCGCAACTGATGACGGCCGTTTTTTTTTTTTTCAACGTGCCGTGGCAGCAGTGCGAAGTCTGCTGTCTCAAAGCGAAGAAAGCACATGCAGACCATTGACAAGACACGTGGAGGACACACACCCTGTCATCCTTTTTTTTGTCGCATGCGCTGCGACAGCAACGCCATGGGCGACACACCACGAAAAATAATAGCGGTCCGGTCAAAGCGTCGGTAAGGCGTCTCGGCTCCGTCGAACATGATAGGTGTGCCCTCCACCACCAGACTCTTCTGAATACGCCGGATGTGCTCGTCGTCGTCGCGGATCCAATCCACGCTGTGCTCCCAGTCGTATCGCGCACGTCCGATGATGAGATAGACGCAGCGTGGCGCCAGCATGAGCTCCACCTGCTCGCCAGGATACTTGGGATGTGTCAGCGTCATGACACGACCCGCGTTGAGGCAGAGGCCGGCGACTATGCCAGTGGAGTTGCGGTTTTCGTCCACGTGCGATCGAATGAAGCCGCTGCCAGCCAGCCGCAGAAAGTGAACGCGATCGTCGATGGGGATGCGAGGCAAGTAGCTCTGCGCCAAGTTCCGCACGCGTGACAAGGCGTCGGTGACCAGAGGCAGCTCCACGTCGAGGTTTGCATGGGGCATGCACAACCCCTCCTCGCTGCCCATCTTCGTTGCCTGCATAATTTGGTCGTAGGAACGGTAAAACTCCTTGTAGTGGTGAATGAGGCCGTCCATGTGGCCGTCGTTGTAGCTCAGACGCTCAAACCACCGTTCCGTGAACCCGAGCAGGGCTTGCTCCTCCTCCTTCGAAATCACCTCTGGCAGTACATACGCCGTCACCCAGTTCTCCGGTGTCGCCTTCACGTCCTTCCCAATGGCCTCCGCAGCAGGCGGCTGACAAAACGACGGGGCCCCACGCATGGAAACGAGGGACTTCGGGGTAGCTGCAACGGCAGCAGGACAGAACAAACGTCGCGAAGCCGCCCGCATAACAAGGGTGGGCAACATCTTTCTTTGCATGTGTGTATGATGTATGGTGTGTGGAGTGTGGAGGGGGGGGAGGGAGAAACAACAGCTTCACATCATAAGTGTAGCCAAAAACCAATAAAACAATCTCTATCGAAGACAGGAGAAAAAAACGTCGCTAGTTTTCATTCCGCGGCAGTAAGGTCGGCTGCGTTGCAGCGGTTGCTGGCGTGCTTGCTTGACGAGACGGGGGTAGCAGCACTGTTGCTGCTTTGGAAAGACAGCAAGGATGGATTGCGCTCCGGTAGTATTTCGAAAGGGGTACTCAAAGTAGTTTAAGTCACGGTGAGTCGGTGAAACAACGTGAAGGGGAATAGTGAGGGGAGAGGCGATGGGAGCGACAATAATACAAACGGGGGAGTTCACGTTTTACAGAGTACCTTTTCCGTCACCTTTCCAAACGCGCGCG
Source organism: Crithidia bombi (assembly GCA_900240985.1). Taxonomy (NCBI): domain Eukaryota; phylum Euglenozoa; class Kinetoplastea; order Trypanosomatida; family Trypanosomatidae; genus Crithidia; species Crithidia bombi. The sequence goes on along the minus strand of OESO01000193.1, from coordinate 118,527 downwards.
AAAAGCACAAGATTACACGCGCAGCGCCACCGGATCAGTCATCGCGACCCCTTCCCCCCACCGAAAAAAAAGTGCCTCGAAGCCACTATGAAAACAATTCAGTTTCCATCTCTCTTTGTTTTCTATTGCGGTGGCACGCCTCCCTTGGCAGGCGCAACAGTCAACTACTCTGTAGGCATCACCTTCCGCGCGGTGCGCTGGGGCACGTCGTACAGCTCAAAACCCTTGATGATAATGTCAGACACCTTGTCCTTTCTCCTTTTTTTTTTTGCGAATAGCAGCAAGCACAAAAGGAAATCGAAGCCCCACAAAAAAAAAGAAATGCAAGTTAACTTGTAAGGCGCCAGCCGCAGCACTGAAAGATTAAAGAACAAAAAGAGGAAGGTAGAAACACCTTAGCGCACAGCAACTAGCGCTATCGCCAGTGTGTGCCCCATTGTTGCTAACGGAAGCGCCACCGCAAGTACAGATAGAAAGAAACACTCCCGCCGGCGTCAACCGCTGAAAACCTCCGGGTCAATTGTGACGTACAGTTTCCGCTGCTCCGGTGCCGTTGCGTACAGGTCAAGCAGCGTCTGAAGCGTCTGCTCTGGGGCGGGAATGAAGGCCTCTGTGCCGTTGCGCACAAAAACGTATGTTGCGGTGCCACTACTTGCCGCTCCGCCTACAGCAGCGGTGGTGGCCCTCTCCCCACTGGCCCCGGGACCCGACGGCGCCGCCTTCGCCTTCATTAACTTTTTCCGCAGCCGCGCGTGCACCTCGCCGATGGTGGTGGTGGGATCAAAACTGCCATCAGCAACCTTCACGCCAAATCGCGAGGTGTTGAAGTTTATGGTGATCTTCTCCGCTGTCGTGTTCATCGTCCGGACTGTTCACTGGTCTAGCACGGCTGTCAGCACTGTCCTGAGCAAGGGGCGAAGACACAAGAGCACGAAAGGCGAAGAAAAGGAAAAACCGCCGTATGGCGTGGGGGGGGGGGGAACGGCGGAAAGAAAACGATGTGGGAGCGCAAACTGTGAGAAACGAAAAACAGCAGCAACAACCACAGCGTGTCGGTGCACCAGTCAGAGAGATGTAGCAAAAGGAGAAGAAAAAGGAGCACGTTGTCTCACATGCGTAGAGCGAGGAAGAAGGGTACTCCCGCCTAGACAGAAGGAAGGACTTTTCGACCAGGTCCATCCACACCGTTCAGGTAAAAGGAAGCAATCCTCGAGGCGTGCCACCGCAAACTCGTGATGCGAGGCACCACGCAAGAGGCAGAGGCCGGACTGACTTGTCCCTGGTAGCCAACGTGAAGCTGCCACTACACCAGTACCTTTTGTAGATGACGTCCCCACGAACGCGCGTTGTTGCCTTTCTTTTTTTTAGTGTTTATTTTTAAATGTGTGTAATAAGCCACCCCACGCCCATCACCTCTTCTTCGTCCAGGTATTCCAAACAAGCGTGTGTGCATTCGCCCAGTGGAGGAGCGGATTGGAGGAGCTCTCACTGCCCATCCTTACCATCATGGCCTTGTGTCTGCGGCGTGTCTGTGCCGGGTGCCCCACTATTCGGCTTGGGCGTGACTCCACCCCCGTCCTTTCCTGCGGCACCGTGGGTGGCACTGCCGCCGTTACGCTCCCTCTTTTCACCCGGCACTCCGTCGTGAATTTGGTCCTCCGCTGAATCCGCCACGTTGTGCTCGAGGATGTTATTCGGGCTAGAGGACAGGAATTCATCCATCTCATCATCGTTCTCATCCGCCTCCCCGAGTGGAGTGACACACGGCGCCAATTCCCCACTGCCCGAAGCCACCGCCGTGTCGACCTCCTCGTCCGCTGTCAGCGGCAATGGGGCTAGATACGGCGCCAGGATCTGCACCGATGACCCACGCAGGTTGTCCGAGAACGGGTTGGAGCAGCCGACGAGCGCCGCGTAGTCGCCCCCCATCGCGTACATGATCTCGTCCCACAGGCACTCACGCCGACGCAGAATTTGATCGGGTGGAAAGACCTGCGGTGGGGTGATGTCAGCGCCGTAGCGCCTCTCCCGCAGCTGTCGCGCCTCCGTCAGCTGAGCAGCGGTGGGGAAGCGCTCCGCTGCGTCATCGCCGCTACCGGTCAGCGAGTATGAGCGAAAGAAGCTCGGTGACGCCTTCACTGCCATCCAGTGCCCGTTGGCGACCTCCGCCTCGAGCTGCGCGGTTGTCCAGCGCATGTTGCCCCAGTAAATGCGCAGCGAGGAGCGGGGCTGCCCGAGGGCGAGCTCACTCAGGTAGGGCAAAGCCTCCGCCTTGGAAAGGTACAGCGTCGGCTCGCGCGTGCCGTCGTCCTGCACGTCACCCAAGATAAGCGGATGGCAGAACAAACTGTGCTTCTTGATGGCGACCGACGACAACACCGTGCCAGTGCCGTTGCTGGTTGCTTCCGCGGCCCCCTTCACATGCGCGTTCGTGCTGTTGCTGCTGCTGCTGTCCTTCCACTTGAGCCAGCTCATCATGGACGATGCACCGCTTGTCGATGCTGCACCAGCGCAGCCACCTGCGTTCTTCGCCTCTGAACGAGGCTCCAGCGTGTGAAGCACCGCGATCTGCGCCGTGGGTGGCATAGTGAAGCCGATTTGGCTGAAGCCGCCATCGTAGACGTCGTGGCCCCAGAACACCTCAGGGAACATGGTGTTGCCGCGCGACAGCGGATAGGTGAACTGCAGGTCCAGCACCACCGCACTCGTGATGACGGGGGTGCGCTCCGTAATGAGCATGACACGCCGGTCCACGTGCGCAGACGACAACGGATGGGCCAGCAGCAGTGTGCCTTCTTGCAAGTCGACGTTGAGGTGTGCATCGCGCAGCACGACTCGCGTGGGCACACCCGGAGCGGCTTGCACGTACTTTGGCTTCGCCTCTGGCGATGCTACGACAGCATTTGCTCGAAAGTGATCTTTTCGTCGCGCCACCACCGCCGGACTCTGCAGAGACGCCAGCAGCCGCGAGCGGTCCTTCTCCATGGCCGGCAACTTCGCCTTCACGTTATCGTAGTGCGCGCGCAGCCGATTCAGCGTGTCAAAGGCAAGGTTAATTTTCGGCACTCGGTTCGCATCGCGGAAAACAGCGCGCAGAACGGCCGTGTAGTTCTTCCCACTCGGTACGTATAACGCCCCTGAGGAGCCTAAAACCGCTTGCAGCTCCTTGTTACAGGGGAACAGGACCTTGAGGACGGGGCTGCGGTCGAGCCGTGACACTTCTCTGTAGAGACTGCGGTAGAGAGAGCGCACCACTGCCGGTGACACCGTGGGAACGGTGGAGTGCGTGGCAGGCCGCTTTGCAATGTCAGTCGACGAGGTCGACACTGCACGCACGAGAACACTGCGCGCAAACATCGGGTTGAGCACTTTATGTAAAGTACTGTCAGTAACTCAGCAGAAACAAAAATGTCTCTCTACTCCGCTGGGAAGCTACTTGGGACGAGTTACAGCAGCACTGCGCACTGGTTGGATACAAGCGTGGATTGGTGCCAAATAGGACCGTGTGTGTGTGTGTGTGTGTGTGGACGTATGTATGTACGTATAGTGACACCTTGTTGAACATTACACGCAGAGAAAAGTAGAGCATCGAGAAGACACGACCAATGGAAGAGCAAAGAGAGAGATGGAGAAAGCACACAAGGAGGATGCATGGAGGACATCCGCGCAGTAAGTTGCATTACCCGCGTAGGACAACACTCGCACAACAAAAGGCACAACAACAATAACACCTGCACACTTTCCTATGAGAGAGCCGCACGTAGCGATGCGCTTCCACCCAGCGTAGACGAGCTCAAAGCCCGCAATGCTACGGAAAGCCACACCCGTAACCAGGGACACAGCTACCCACAGACAGAGTGCAAATGCACCAAACGAAGACGGCTATCACCGCAGTCCGCTAGGATACAGAAGCAACAAGACACGCACTGCGTTGCATTTGGCCCCAATGCAGGCACTTTAAATGTCAGCTTCCACGAGTAGTAAATGAAAAATGAAGAGCTCGAGAGCGCACACACGCAAAACAAGAGCCGTGCAATATTCA
>OESO01000193.1:89293-104441 GCA_900240985.1 Crithidia bombi | reverse complement strand
CCACTACGGGTGCGTTAATGACACCAGCTAACACCCACCAACATAAATAGAGAACCAAAAAGTCAAGTGCGCCAAATGTTCGGTACCCCAAAACAGGCAAGCAGAAGGGGAATTGAACCAAAGGCCCATTACGATTGAGCGCCACAGAACCAACGTCGCAGCAACCTGTGCTTGTGGTGTGTCACAACCGGGAACCCACAGTGCAGAGGAGCCGGCATTTTTAAAGAAAAAAAAGAAACTCGAGTTTTATAGTGAGGTTTATACACGTAATTATCCGTGTGTGTTATGGTTGTGGTAATTGGATATCGACTAGCTGTCTACCTAGGTGGTGTTCTTCCACTGGTCGAACTTAACCCCTCCTTGTACGTTTTTGTTTTTTTTTAGTGTCGCGAACACCCTGAGGCCTCACGCCTCTTCGTTTAAATAACATTTCCACACAGTGGACATTCGTTCTGAGAGCGCGCTTTAGTCGTACCTCTCTTCACCTTGGGCCAGGAAGCGCGCCAGCATCCGGGCCCGGAGCACCCGGCCCATGCCGGCCCAATGCCGCCCATGCCGGCCATGCCGCCCATGTCGGCATACCACTCCAGCATGCCGCCCGAGCACCGCCGCCGCACCGCCCATGCTCTGGTACATCTTCGTCATGATTTCGGTTGCACGTGGTCTCACAGCTCCTTCTGGTGATGCTCGTACTCCTTCTCGACGCCTCCTGGTTGCTGTTCAGGCCACGACGCGCCTCATCGATCGCCTGGTTCAGCGCCTCCTGCCTTGTCGCTGTCCGCCAGCTTGCCAGCAACGTTCGGATCGCTAATCGTGTTCTTCCATCGAGTACCGCGTAGTTCTCCAGGCCGTTCTTTGCCTCCACGCGTTTCACGCTGCTCCTTGTCTGCCTGCTCGTACTTCGACGCATCGTTCACCATGCGCTCGATGTCCCTCCTTGCTCAGGCGACCCTTGTCGTTCGTGATGGTGATCTGGTTGCGCTTGCCCGTGCCCTTCTCCTCTCGCAGACACGTTCAGGATACCGTTCGCGTCCAGGTCGAGGTCAACCTCGATCTGCGGCACACCACGCGGCGCCGGAGGGATGCCGGACAGGTCGAACGTGCCCAGCGGTGGCAGTCCTTCGTCATCGCACGCTCGCCCTCGAACACCTGGATGTGCCACGCCGGGCTGGTTGTCCGCGTACGTCGAGAAGATCTGGCTCTTCTTCGTCGGATCGTCGTGTTGCGCTTGAAGGCGCCGTCATCCACGCCCACCGGCCGTATCAATGCCCAGCGTCAGCGGCGTCACGTCCAGCAGCAGCAGACCCTCCGTCTGCTTGCTTTCTGGCCGCCGGTCAGGAGAACGCCTGCACCGCCGCACCGTACGCCACGGCCTCATCAGGGTTGAATGCTCTGTTCAGCTCCTTGCCGCCGAAGAAGTCCGACACAGGCTCTGCACCTTCGGGATACGCGTGGAGCCGCCACCAGCACGACGTCGTGCACGGAGCGCTTGTCCATCTTCGCGTCCGGGAGCACGCGCTCCACCGGGCTGGAATCGTGCTGCGGAACAGGTCGCCGCACAAGCTCCTCGAAGCGCGCACGCGTGATCGTGGCCTGGAGTCCACGTTGTCGAACAGCAGCGTCGATCTCGTCGTCGCCTGTCGTCGCAGACGACAGGGTGCGCTTCGCCACGCTCCGACGCGTGCGCAGGCGGCGCAGCGGCACGTGCTACGAAGGGACACGGTCCTTGCCCTTGTTCCTGGCGCATTTAACTCCTCAGGCTGAAGAACGTCACCAAGGCGGTTATCGGGAAGTCCTCGCCACGAGGTGAGGTGTCGCCGTTCGTGGCCTTCACCTCGAGTGCCGCCGTCGATCGTCAACAAGCAGTCCATCGAACGTACCGCCACCTGAGATCGAAAGATCAGCACGTTGCGCTCCTTGCCCGTCTTCACCCTTGTCCAGACCGTACGCCGGATGGCCGCAGCCGTCGCTCGTTGATTATGGCGGAGCACCTCCAGACCAGCGATTCGTACCGGCTATCCTTTCGTCGCCTGACGCTGGGAGTCGTTGGAAAGTAGGCAGGCACCGTCACCACCGCCCTTCTTCACCTGCTTGCCAGGTACGCCTCGGGCCGTACTCCTTCATCTTCCGGCGAGCACCATCGAGCTGATTCCTCCGCTGTGAAGGTCTTTCTCCTCGCCGTGGGACTGCCACCAGGATCACGGGCTTGTCGTCACCCTTCGTCGTCACCCTTGAAGGGCCAGTGCTTCATGTCCGACTGGCACCAACAGGATCGTTGAACTTGCGGCCAATCAGCGCTTTGCGTCGAAACACCGTTGTTGTGCGGTTCATCGCTAGCGTTGTTTCTTCGCGGCATCGTACGCGAATAGGACTGCTCAGGTCTGTGCACGCCCATCCACGTACGACGCGCTTCGTGCGGTAGAAGCGCCTTCGTCGATGGGGCCGCAAAGAGGATCTCAACGCGCTCGTGCCGCCGCACGCCGGCTGCAGAGGCGACGTTCGACTTTGTCGCTGCTCCTCGTGCGCTCGTCATCGCTGCTGAAGCACGATTCGATCGAGGACGAGGGCTTGTCGGGCTGCTCCGTGCTTGCTGCCGGCTCGACGCGAGTCGCGGTGATGCTCGGTTAAGGACCCCTTCCGTAGTACATACGCCTCCACCACTACCGCCACTACTACCTGCCGATGTGCTCCTTGCGCACCAAACAGCCGTCCAGGTAGTCGTGGTGTGGACGTGACGACGGCAACGGGCAAGTGTGGAGTGTGATGGCTGTGGCGCTGACATTTGAGCTCATCGCTTCGCCGTAGTAGCCATCCCACCTGTCATGATGCTCTGCCGCAGCAGACTAGTTCGCCGTCAGCGTGCACCACATCCTTGAGTGAGCTACGGCGCACACTGCCTTGGTCGGTGATGGTCGAGACGGACGCAGAGCTGAGCCGTGGTGGCGGAAGCCATCTGTCCATGGCAGCGGCGCGCTGCGTAAAATGGATCGAGCGAGTGGCCGGGACGTATCGCGTCGAGCCAAGCATATTCACTCCACTGATACGAGTGGACGCACGCAGGGAGACTGAGCGGGCTGAGAGACATGCGTAAGAGGCTCGGTCTGCTCGTCTGTCACCTGGGAGAGTGCCGAGCTGCTCAACAAGCCGCACGACAGCTCAGCGCACACGCAGTGAGGGCTCAATGGTGACGCATTTCGCTAAGAGGAACGACCGCTTCGTCGCACATCCCAAGAGAGCACGTTGCACACTCGCAGCGTCTGAATGGCTCTGCACATGCGCTGAAAGCCGCGATAGCCAGACGCAGAGCTGCCTTTTGAGAAACGTGCTCAGCAGTCCACGCCAACGCGATCTACTGTCGCTGTTTGCTCTGAAGTCACGCACCGTTGACAGTGATGAACAGGAAATGACGCCGCGTTAACAGAGAGAAGGCGATAGATGTGAAATACATATACTATGAGTGTGCTCTCTTGTGTTTGCGTGCGGTGGACACTGTAGCTGTGTGTTCCTGTGCCGAGGCTTACCTTTTTACCCGGGTTTCTCTTTAAAGCAAAACACCTAAAAGGATGCGTTGCTGACGAGCGACCAGTTTATACTGCACGCCGTCCGCGAGGCCTTACACTGCTCATTGATTGTTGTGAAATAGAGAGCAGAGGATGTCACTTCTGTCTACAACGAGTGAGGAACCAGGCACAGCCTGTTCCTTCAGTGTCCGCGCATGTCCAAATATATCTCTTTTTTACTTGTTTTTCTTTTGCCTTCCCATAAAACGCTGGTAGACTCTAAATTCGCAAGAAAAAAAAAAGAAGACAGCGCTCTCACGTCAAGAAGAGGAAACAACCGCGCCGCGAGAGCCTCCGGTGACGGTAGCGCATTTCAGCTTTTTTGGTTCATCACTCCGCTCGGTGCGACGCGGCGTGCTCCCCTCCATTGTATTGCAAGAGTAGGACAGCAACTCGCTATCCGTGAAAGCCACAAATCACGTCGTTGTTGTTGGCAAAGAAGAATCAATGGGTGCTTGTGGCAGTTGTTTGTGTTGCTTCAGTCAATGCCACTGACAAGACACACACACACATGCACGCCTCCCCCTCCCCGGCACATTACCAACACGAACAATGCGCCATTTGCAGAGAGTCACACGCGCATATACAACGGCAACACAGCTCCTGCTGCGGCCTTGGTGGGGGAAAGAACGCCCTTTTGGGGGGCTGTAGGGAGAGACATGTGCGCCCTACTTACACACTCTGGCAACAAGGAGATTGGAGCACGGTAGGTGCAACTGCGCGAATCGACAAGCGCCACTACCTCTGTGCGTTAATGACACAGCCAGTAACACCCCCACAACATAAATAGACGAAACAAAAATGTCAGTGCGTTCAAAATGGTTGGTACGCCACGAAGCGAAGCAAGGTGAACCAGCCCATTCTGCAGCGCACCACTAGAAAACACGTGCATCTTTGTGTGTCAGCGATCAAGCTACAACACACTGCAGAGAGGCATGTTAAAAATAAAAACGAGAAACAGTATATTTTTCGAGAGAAAAACGGGCGTGAAGGAGACTCAGATTTACCACAAAGCTAAACACTCAACGTGTATCCGTTTTTCCCTCCACAGGGCGTGAGGAGATACCCCACGCGTTCAAATGAAACGGTCGCACGGCGAGACACACCGGAACAACACCTGCCAGACATTCTCTGAGCGCGCTTAGTCGACCTCCTCAACCTTGGGGCCAGAAGACGCGCCAGCATCCGGGCCCGGAGCACCGCCCATGCCGCCCATGCCGCCCATGCCGCCCATGTCGGGCATACCACCAGGCATGCCGCCCGGAGCACCGCCCGCACCGCCCATGCTCTGGTACATCTTCGTCATGATCGGGTTGCACGTGTTCTCCAGCTCCTTCTGGTGGTGCTCGTACTCCTCCTTCGACGCCTCCTGGTTGCTGTTCAGCCACGACAGCGCCTCATCGATCGCCTTGTTCAGCGCCTCCTTGTCGCTGTCCGCCAGCTTGCCAGCAACGTTCGGATCGCTAATCGTGTTCTTCATCGAGTACGCGTAGTTCTCCAGGCCGTTCTTTGCCTCCACGCGTTCACGCTGCTCCTTGTCTGCCTGCTCGTACTTCGACGCATCGTTCACCATGCGCTCGATGTCCTCCTTGCTCAGGCGACCCTTGTCGTTCGTGATGGTGATCTGGTTGCGCTTGCCCGTGCCCTTCTCCTCCGCAGACACGTTCAGGATACCGTTCGCGTCCAGGTCGAAGGTCACCTCGATCTGCGGCACACCACGCGGCGCCGGAGGGATGCCGGACAGGTCGAACGTGCCCAGCAGGTGGCAGTCCTTCGTCATCGCACGCTCGCCCTCGAACACCTGGATGTGCACGCCGGGCTGGTTGTCCGCGTACGTCGAGAAGATCTGGCTCTTCTTCGTCGGGATCGTCGTGTTGCGCTTGATCAGCGCCGTCATCACGCCACCGGCCGTCTCAATGCCCAGCGTCAGCGGCGTCACGTCCAGCAGCAGCAGACCCTCCGTCTGCTTGCTCTTGCCGCCGGTCAGGATGAACGCCTGCACCGCCGCACCGTACGCCACGGCCTCATCAGGGTTGATGCTCTTGTTCAGCTCCTTGCCGCCGAAGAAGTCCGACACAAGGCTCTGCACCTTCGGGATACGCGTGGAGCCGCCCACCAGCACGACGTCGTGCACGGAGCGCTTGTCCATCTTCGCGTCCTGGAGCACGCGCTCCACCGGCTGGATCGTGCTGCGGAACAGGTCGCCGCACAGCTCCTCGAAGCGCGCACGCGTGATCGTGGCCTGGAAGTCCACGTTGTCGAACAGCGCGTCGATCTCGATCGTCGCCTGCGTCGCAGACGACAGGGTGCGCTTCGCACGCTCGCACGCAGTGCGCAGGCGGCGCAGCGCACGGTGGCTCGAAGACAGGTCCTTGCCCTTGTTCTTGCGCTTGAACTCCTCGCTGAAGAACGTCACCAGGCGGTTATCGAAGTCCTCGCCACCGAGGTGGGTGTCGCCGTTCGTGGCCTTCACCTCGAAGATGCCGCCGTCGATCGTCAACAGCGTCACATCGAACGTACCGCCACCGAGATCGAAGATCAGCACGTTGCGCTCCTTGCCGTCGTCACCCTTGTCCAGACCGTACGCGATGGCGGCAGCCGTCGGCTCGTTGATGATGCGGAGCACCTCCAGACCAGCGATCGTACCGGCATCCTTCGTCGCCTGACGCTGGGAGTCGTTGAAGTAGGCAGGCACCGTCACCACCGCCTTCTTCACCTGCTTGCCAAGGTACGCCTCGGCCGTCTCCTTCATCTTCAGCAGCACCATCGAGCTGATCTCCTCCGGCGTGAAGGTCTTCTCCTCGCCGTGGAACTGCACCAGGATCACGGGCTTGTCGTCACCCTTCGTCGTCACCTTGAAGGGCCAGTGCTTCATGTCCGACTGCACAACGGAGTCGTTGAACTTGCGGCCAATCAGGCGCTTTGCGTCGAACACCGTGTTGTGCGGGTTCATCGCCACCTGGTTCTTCGCGGCATCGCCAATCAGACGCTCAGAGTCCGTGAACGCCACGTACGACGGCGTCGTGCGGTTACCCTGGTCGTTCGCAATGATCTCAACGCGCTCGTTCTGCCACACGCCAACGCACGAGTACGTCGTACCCAGATCAATACCAACAGCGCCCTCGAACGTCATCTTGTGAAGACGAGAGAGAGAAAGGGTTGTGGGTGTGAGTAAATAAACTAGGAAAGTTTTTTGCATAATGAGAAATTTTGGTGTGAAGGAAAGGGGAATAAATGAGTGTGGGTGGTTGGGAAAGAGAGAGAGCAGAAAGTGGTTCTACTGCAAAGCGTCCCCGCGACACCATAACTAGACCCCATGCTTGCAATTGAGGCGAACGCAACCGCCACACCCGTTCTTGCCTCGCGCAACTCGTAGTCACGCTGTGCTGGTCCCATTTTGGCGTGCCTGCGGCAGCGATGCCCGCAAGTGCCTGAAGACTCGCGACCAGAACTAACCGCTCCGGCGCGTTCTTGGTCCACCGCGTAACTGGGGGCGTGGTTTGTGCACAAGCTGCGTTTTTCGCGGACTAACCGGCGTTCAAGTTTTGCTGAGGCAACAACGTCCCAGGCCCTGTACTTCGTGCCGGGAAGTTTTCCGACTGCCTGCTTTCCCACTGCCTTGTTCGGGCTATCTAAGGACCACGTGAAGGGTTGCCGCTCCTCTTCTGGAAGTGCGGCCTCTCTAGTCGGAAGCTAAACCACGACGCCTTCTACTTCCTCTTGCCGGCTGCCGCCCATGGAACGTTTTCGTCCACTCTTCCGCCACCACTGCCACGGACGGATGAAAAGTTGCTGAGGTCGCAGTCCGCTGCTTCCTACGGCCAATGCTTAAGCCGACCAGACCTCCACGAGGCGGGTAGTAGTGCTCGGCCTGGCCGACGGGCGGGTAGCGCATGCAGACCTGTCCCCAACTGCTGCCGTTTCGCTGCGCGTTTTGCGACGAACTAGAAGCGTAAAAGAGGCCCCGCCATTGCAGAGCTCCACTGCGACACTGCTAGCTGCCGCCCGTAAGACGCTCCACTCGGTGCTTGCCGCTGTGGGGGTGGAGCGACCGCTCCTGAACAGCTAAAATTTGGCGGACCCGCAAAGAAGTCGCTTCCTCGAAGTTTTCGCGGGTTCTTTGTTCCGTTCCGGACAGAAAGCTTCGGTGGCCGGCGACGCGGCGGAACCGGTGAAAAACGCACGCTCGCCGTTTTCGCGTGGGACAGCAGAGACGGCTGGCGGTCCGCTGCTAGCTCTTTAGCTGCGGCGAACAAGCTGTTGCACTGAAGGTCCGGTGCTAGGTGCGCCACGCGCGAAGCTCCTCGACACGGCCGCTGGACAAGGCGTCGCGTGCTAGGTCGGCACCTCGCGCACCGGGAAGGTCCTGCGCTCTCTGTTCGCGGAGGCGACGGTGCTGCCGCACGAACGCACCCGCCGAGGTGCGTAGGGCTTCGCACGTCTCGGAACACAGCCTTGAAGAAGCCGCGCGTTCCTCGACTTTTGTTTCTCGTAAGGTTTGGGACTACTCCGGCACGCGCATGCCACGCCCGCAAACGTCCGCAAGTAGGACTTGCCGCCGTTCGCTCGTCTCCTCTCCCCAGACGACCGGAACGACTGCACTGTGGGGCGACTGCGACCCGTAACTCTGCCGGCCACCGCAACTAACTGCCGCGACTAGGTTCGCGTTGTGCTGCTAGGGCTGCTTCTCTCGGTCTTTAAAGAAAGAGCTGCACTGCGCCTTGTTTTTTGGTCGGCCGCAGTGTTAGGTCCCAAAGCTCCCGCTCGCACGCTAAAACTGTCCTGACGGGTGGACGACCGTGCAAGCTTGGACGAGGCCGTAGGGAGGGCCGCGGGCGCACCACGGCGTCTGCTCCAACTTTTTGGAAGCTTGACCTGCGCTTTGCCATAGCGACTTGCACACGACGCCTCGCTCTTCCCGTCCGTTCGGTTGGTTCTAGCTTGGTAGTGCTACTGCTCTCTTCTTGGTGTTCCCACGCGCGCTCGTTCCTGCGGTAGCTTCGGCGGCGGGTACCGCTTGCGTTACGCAGCTTCATGCTCGTCCGTCTGTTCCTCGGTCGGCCCTTTGCGCACCTCCGTTTGTTCTTGCGGACGCTCTTGATGCGCATGAGCTACTTTCTTTGTTGCTAAATTCGCTTAAGGCTTGCAACGACGTTTTCGACCGCCTGTCGCCTTGTTCCTCCGGGCGTACTTGTTCCGCTAGCTACTCCGCGACAAGCACGCCGACCTGTCGTTGGTCCGTCGCAGCTTCCTCCGCTCATGCTCGGGTGGTGGTCTTCCGCGTTCGACTCTTTGTCACGTTGGGCTAGTCCTGCTTCTCGATGGGTCTGTACCCCGCCACGCCGTCCACGAAGCGCCGCCGGTACGGACGCACCATAACGGCTAACGCTGTACCCGCCGTTACCCGCGTACCCGCCGTACCCGCCAACGAGGCCCCGGGCCTAACGACCGCGCGCAGAAGACCCGGGGTTCGCAACTCTTCAGCCTGAATTTCGCGCGAGTTTTTCTCTTACCAGACGTCCACAACAAGGCCACACCGAGAGCGCGAACGCTGCCAGTAGTAACTTGCGCACCCCAATAGAAGAGAGAGTGCCGTACTCGCTCCTTGTTGCCTTGTGCCTCAGAAAACGAAAACCCCATTTTGACCTCAGAAGCACGTGCGTGCCCAATTGTGTGTGCTTTTTGCTATGTCCCAGTGGCCGGAATAAAACCACACTTTGTATGAAAGGACCGTTCACTCAACAACGAACTAGCGACACGTTAATGTTTCTCCGTGCACAGATGCATCGCAACTCCGACGTCGGTGCCGAGCAACGCGACGCCGCGATTGCACGGGTTGGTGCCTAGCACTTACCTCACTGCGCCTACCACCACCGCCCCAGTGGCACCGCACGCACCCACACCAGACCGACTATAAGTTGTCGCGGGTCTCTGTCACCGCGACAGCGAAGTGTGCGCTCCGGATGCACGGGCACCGACGTTGAGTTGAAAAATTTTGAATTTAGACCTTCATGTTGCGTTTCGCACGCCGACGTCCGTCCGTCCTCCCACGTGCCACCAGAGAGCGTCGCCACTGAAATTGCAGCGACAACGCGGATGAGTGCCCAGTAGCCGGAAATCTCGAGCACGAGCACACCGCATCTGAAAAAAAACAAACACCTGCAACCACCGCCACTTCTCCGCCTCGTCAGCCACACGACGACGGTGGAAGAAGACGGGTGAGATCATGCAGAGACGAAACTACGCTCTACGAGAGAAAGGAAAAGTAGGGCGGGCGCGGGTCTCGACGACAAGTTGTAGCTGACGACGGGTTTGTCCGTCCGCACGCGCGGAGCGAACAAATGGAGCCGACGTGTACTCACTACGTTGAACGGTCTTTTGATAATATTGTGAAGAGAAAAAAAAGAATAAAAAGAAAAACGAAGCCGAAAGAAAGAAGGACAGAATTGCTGTGCTTTTTGTTGGGGGAGGATTTTTTCTTTTATTACCTTTTTGTTGTTGTGCTTCTGTACGAGAAAGAAAAACAAGAAGAGAGCAAACATAAGCAACACTGTAGGAGACAAAAGTAAAGGAAGGAAGATAGTGGCAATGGAAGAGCGCACAGCCAACGGAAAAGACAAGCGAAGAAGACGTTCCGTGCGAAATAACAGAAAAAACAAAACGCTCAACACCCAATAGCCACCCGAGATCAAAGTCCTTGTCTTTTACATGTCTCGTTGCTGCGTTTGTCTTCTCTCCTAGTACTATATATGCATATATAGATAGAGGAAACGCGTGCCGTGCGCCGCGCAGAAGCGACAAAAGGACAGTTGCACGCACTGAATCTCAATGTCGCTGCATAAGCGCAACCGTCACCTGAGAACTCGTGCAAGATCCGTCGTGGCGCGACGATAGTGCGAAAGTTCGTAAACCTTCAAAAAAAAAGATGCGTCGTCACAGTAGCTCGCAGAAGGTAGGCGTTACTTCGACAGCTGCAGTAACAGTGGTTAACTGCGGGAGTGACGTACACGCGACTCGACAAACACGGCGAACAACTCATCGAGCAAAGAAAGTTCCACACTTCTCGCTGGACGAAGAAGCGAAAAGAGTGTGGGGAAGTGAGAGAGACGTAGAAAGGATAAGACAATAATAAGACACAAAGAAGCGAGCTAACGAAAAGAGAAGGTGAAGGTGTGCGAGAAGATGAATAGCGCCGGTGACGGCCGGACTAACGAAAGGTTGTGGTGACGAGTTTGAGAACGCTAGCACGGGGTAGGGGGTAGAAACAAGACGTGCAGCGAAGTGAAGTGTCCTATATTAATTTCGAGAGGGTAATCCGAGAAGGATCTGCTATTGTTGATAACTTCCTAAGAATTCACAGTCTGTGTGGGATGTGTGAGTTTGGGGGAACGACACATGCACTTGCTGAGAAAAGTTGCGGTAAGAGATAGGGGAGTAATCATAGCGATGAAAAAGAGATAAAATTTCGTGGAATTCGTCAAAGTGGGCACTGGAAGATAGAAATAAATGAGTGTGGGTGTTGGGAAAGAGAGAGAGCAGAAGTGTTCTACTGCAAGCTCCCGCGACAACCATAACTAGACCCATGCTGCATGAGCACGCAACCGCACACCGTCTTGCTCGCGCAACTCTAGTAACGCTTGCTGGTCCCATTGGCGTGCTGCGGCAGCATGCACCGCAAGTGCCTGAGACTCGCAGACTACCGCTACGGCGCTTCTTGGTCCACCGCTACTTGGGCGTGTTGTGCCACAAGCTGCGTTTCGCGGACTAACCGGCGTTCAAGTTGCTGAGGCAACACGTCAGCCTGTACTTCGTGACCGGGAAGTTCCACTGCTGCTTCCCACTGCTGTTCGGGCACTAGGACCACGTCAAGGTGCCGCTCCTCTTCTGAAGTGCGGCCTCCTCTAGTCGAGCTACCACGACGACTTCTACTTCCTCTGCCGGCTCCGCATGGAACCGTTCGTCCACTTCTTCCGCCACCACTGCCACGGACGGATGAAGTTGCTGAGGGGTCGCAGTCCGCTGCTTCCTACGGCCATGCTAGCGACCAGACCTCCACGAGGCGTAGTAGTTGCTCGGCTGCCGACGGCGGTAGCGCATGCCAGACCTGTTCCCACTGCTGCCGTTCCTCGCGTTGTGCACGACTAGAAGCTAGAGCCACCGCCATGCAAGCTACACTGCGACAACTGCTAGCTGCCGCCGTAGAAGCTCCACTTCCGGTGCTTGCCGCTGTGGGTGGAGCCACCGCTCCTGAAGCTATTGGCGGACCACTGCAAGAAGTCGCTCCTCAAGTTCGCGTTCTTGTTCCCGTTCCTGGACAGAAGCTCGGTGGCACGCGACGCGGCGGACGCGTGACGCACGCTCGCACGCTTCGCGTGGGACAGCAGACGCTGCGTCCGCTGCTAGCTCTAGCTGCGCGACAAGCTGTTGCACCTGAGGTCCGGTGCTAGTGCGCACGCGCGAAGCTCCTCGACACGCCGCTGGACAAGGCGTCGTGCTAGGTCGGCCACCTCGCGCACGAGGTCCTGCGCTTCTACCTGTCGCGAGGCACGTGCTGCAGCACGACCACCGAGGTGCGCATAGGGCTTCCACGTCTCGGAACACAGCCTGAAGAAGCCGCCGTTCCTCGACTTGTTCTCGTAGTTGGGATACTCCGGCACCGCATGCCACGGCCGCCACGTCCGCAAGTAGGACTGGCCGCCGTTCTCGTTCGTCTGCCTCCCAGGCGACGACGACCTGCACTGCGGCGACTGCGACCCGTAACTCTGCCGGCCACCCGCTACTGCCGCGCGACTAGTTCGCGTTGTGCTGCTAGGGCTGCTTCTTCTCGGTCTAGAGAGGAGCTGCATGCGCCTGTTGGTCGGCCGCACGTGTAGGTCCACAAGCTCCCGCTCGCACGCTACTGCTTCCTGACGGTGGACGACCCGTGAAGCTGGACAGGCCGTAGGGAGGCCGCGGCGCACCACACGGCGTCTAGCTCCACTGGAAAGCTGGACCCTGCGGCTTGCCATAGGACTTGCACAGACGCCTCCTCTTCCCGTGCCCGTTCGCGTTGGTCCTAGTGGTAGTGCTTGTGCTGTTCCCAGCGGGACTCGTTCCTCCTGTAGCTCGCGTACCACTTGCTACGCAGCTTCATGCTCGTCCGTCTGTTCCTCGTCGCACTTGCGCACCTCCGTTTTCTTGCCGGACCTCTTGATGCGCATGAGCTACTTCTTGTGCTAATCGCTAGGCTTGCAACGACCGTTCGACCGCCTGTTCGCTGTTCCTCCGGCGACTTGTTCCGCTAGCTACTCCCGCGACAGGCACGCCGACTTGTCGTTGTCCTCCGGCAGCTTCCTCCTCATGCTCGTGGTGGTCTTCCCTCGACCTCTTGTTGCACGTTGGGCTAGTACTGCTTCTACATGGTCTCGTACCCGCCACGCGCGCCACGAGGCCCGCCGTTACGGACCACACCATACGGGCTGTACCCGCGGTACCCGCCGTTACCCGCCGTACCCGCCACGAGGCCCGGGCCTACGACCGCGCAGAAGACCGGGGTTCCAACTCCTCCAGCTGATTCGCGCGAGTCTCTTACAGACGTCCACAACAAGGCCACACAGAGCGGCACACGCTGCCCAAAGGCAAAACCTTGCGCCACCCCAAGAGAGATGCGGTATCCTCCCCCTTGTTGCCTTTGTGCCTCAGAAATCAGAAAACACCATTTGACTCAGAAGCACGTGGGTGCCCATTGTGTGCTTTTTGCTATGTCACAGTGCCGGAAATAAACCACTTGTATGAAAGACGTCCTCAACAACGAACTAGCGAACCGTTATGTTTCTACGTGCACAGATGCATCGCCACTCGACGTCGTGCCCGAGCACGCGAACGCGCGATTGCACGGGTTGGTCGCCTAGCACTTTACTTACTCACTCGCCGTACCACCACGCCCCAGTGTCACCGCACGCACACACAGACCGACATTAGTTGTCGCGGGTCTCTGTCACCGCGACAGCAAGTGTGCGCTCCGAGTGATGCACGGGCACGACGTGAGTTGAAAATTTTGAATTTTGAACCTTCATGTTGCGTTCGCACGCGCCGACGTCGTCCGTCCTCCCCACGTGCCACCAGAGAGCGCGCCCACTGAAATTGCAGCGACAACAGGAATGAGTGCCAGTCAGCAGTCCGGAAATCGAGCACGAGTCCACACACGGCATCTGAAAAAAACAAACCACCTGCTAACCACCGCCACTTTCCGCCTCGTCGTCAACCCCACGACCGGTGTGAAAGAGACGGGTGAGATCATGCAGAGACGAAACTACGCTCTACGAAGAGAAGGAAGTAGGGCGGGGCGCGGTCTCGACGGACAGTTAGTTGTACGCTGACTGACGGTTTGTCCGCTCGTCACGGCGCGGAGCGAAACAAGAATGGAGCGACGTGTCTCTACGTTGTTGAACGGTCTTTTTTCGATAATATGGTGAAGAGAAAAAAAGATAAAAGGAAAAACGAAAGCGAAAGAAAAAGGACAATTTGCTGTGCTTTTGTTGGGGGAGGGATTTTTTCTTTTATTACCTTTTTGTTGTGCTTCTGACGAGAAAAGAAAAGCAGAGAAAGAGAGCAGAACATAAGCAACACAGCTGTAGGAGACATAAGTAAGAAGGATAGATAAGTGGCAATGTGAAGAGCGGCAGCAGCCAACGGAAAACGACAAGCGTATGAAGACGTTCCGTGCGAAAATAACAGAAAAACAAAAGCGCTCAACAGCCCCAATAGCCACCCGAGACAAAGTCCTTGTCTTTTACATGTCACGTTGCTGCGTTTGTCTTTCTCGTCCTAAGTATGTATATATGCATATATAGACTAGAGGAAAACGCGTGGCCGTGCGCCGCAGAAGCGACAAAAGGACAGTTGCACCGCGACTGGAATCTCAATGTCGGCTGCATAAGCGCCGAACGTCACGTAGAACTCGTGGGCAAGGACGGTCGTGGCGCGACGACCGATAGTGCCGAAGTTCGTAAACCTTCAAAAAAAAGATGCGTCGTCACGAGTAGGCTCCGCAGAAGGTAGGCGTTACTTCGACAGCTGCAGTAAACAGTGGTTAACTGCGGGAGTGACGTACACGCGACTCGACAAACACGGCAAAACGTCATCGAGCAAAGAAAAGTTCCACACTTCTCGCTGACGAGAAGCGAAAGAGTGGGGGGAGTGAGAGAGACGTAGAAAGGATAAGACAATAATAAGACACAAAGAAGCGAGCTAACGAAAAGAGAAGGTGAAGGTGTGCGAGAAGATGAATACGCCCGGTGACGGCCGGACTAACGAAAGTTTGTGTGACGAGTTTGAGAACGCTAGGCACGGGGTAGTGGGGTAGAAACAAGACGTGCAGCGAAGTGAAGTGTCCTATATTAATTTTCGAGAGGGTAATCCGAGAAGGATCTGCTATTGTTGATAACTTCCTAAGAATTTCACAGTCTGTGTGGGGATGTGTGAGTTGTGGGGGACGACACATGCACTTGCTGAAAAGTTGCGGTAAGAGATAGGGAGTAATCATAAGCGATCGATGAAAAAAAGAGATAAAATTCGTGGAATTCGTCAAAGTGGCACTGGAGAAATAG